>WAAD01002398.1:0-11552 GCA_013389945.1 Fregata magnificens
GTTGATGGTTGGACTTGATCTTAGAGGTCTTTTCCGACCTTAATGGTCCTATGACTCTAAGCTGTCAGAAAAAAAAAAAAAACCCACCCCAAACCCAAACATCATGGTTTGTCTTCCTTTCTCAGTCCTGATAAATAGATGTGAGTCTGCTGGCAAGGAATTCCAGTGAGCTTAGATATCTGTTGAACTTGCACTTCACTTCTTCTAATATCTCAGAGATTTCTGGGCCCTCTCTGACCATGGCTGGAACTCAGCCAGGTCCCACTAAGAAAAATAGCAACATAATGTGGAAAGTTTGCCAGGAATTCCTTGTTGAGGCCTTAAGTACAAGACTATGACTGTCTTTTCTTCTTCAAAGAGATTTCTTGCAGTTTCATAAAACTTTCAGCCTCATCCACTGAAGTATGCCTTTCAAAAATCATTGTTACTCTTTAAAGCCCATGCCATTATTTTAGTGTTAGTTCAGAGTTTTACAGACATCTATTGCTCTGTGTCCTTCCTTCACCTGCAGAGCCTGAGGTCTGTCTATTTTAACTTTAGTTTAACTAATAATAGTTTAGTACCACTGCAATTCACCAAAATCTGCAGCAGAAGCACCAAATGTGAGAGTACAGCGTAGGCTAAATTTTTAGTCTTCTTATATCATGAAAGTGTTTAGACAAGTATTCAGTTCCTCCTGGACTTCATTCCAGGACCATATAATGACAATAGTGTTACTTTTCCCATCTTTTTCTCTGTAACTCTGAATTTTTAAGGATGTGGGTTGGGCATTAGTATGTGCCTCCATAGAGCTGGCACCAAGTGGAAAAAGCTGGTCTCATTTACTCAGACTTCTAATCGCCACCCATATATCATCCTTACAGTAGCAACAAAGGAAAGCCTAACTCCTCCTAGGACAGCAAATACGGGTTAATTTGGGAGGCAGAGATGATTATACGCTTTCCCATTATTGCTGATGCCATATAGCACATATGCCTGGATCACACAGTGGAGTGATGTGGCAGCAGGGGACCCCTTGCCATATGGGGGTAGGGGGTCCCCTCCTGAGATAGGGGAAAAGAATTGAGGAGTTGGAAAATGAGACTTCTGACCCGAGGACCTGAATCCAGTTAATGGATTTAGTACTAAATGTAAATTATTGCTAATATAAGAAAGTGGAAGACAATTTTAGCTATTAATGAGAACAAGTCTGAAGTAATTATTTCTTGTCTGTCTTAATGAGAGACAGCAAAGAATGTGCCAGTGGATTACCAGTTTATGCCCCTGCCTTCGCTGGGATGAAGCTCCATGTTGGAGCACAAAAGATAACACAGGACAAGATGGAAAAATAAGCTAAAAATCACTGCTTTGAGGACATCTGTAAAAGCCAAGTGTTTAATAAATTTAAGTTATGCAAATGTTTGGCATTGGCTTTATTTATGCATTTTTAACACATTCAACATGATCTTGATTTGAGGAGGAACAATGAAATTATAGCAAGTAATTTGTTGATAATAAGCTCTGTCCGGGTTTTGTAATTAAAAAAGTGATTAAGAAAGGCTAAGTCATTAATGCTTGAACTGCTGCTGCTGGGATATGCACAGTAACACACAATTTATAAACTTTTGGCAGAGGGATTTATTTACTCATTCTTTTTCAAGCAACTTCTTTCTTTATGGTATTTATAGAATGTGAGAAATAATAGATCAATATTATGAGCAAAGAAGAGCAATCATTCTGATAAATGCCAGTGGAACTGTAAAACCAGACCCGTTACAAAGAGAACACAACTGCTGAATCTCGCAGCTCAGCTACTTCATCTTTTGCCAGGTTCATTATCCCAAGGGTAGATGGTCAGGTTTAGCAGGTAGCTAGGTAAGCTATGGAGAAGCCACAGCCCTCCATAGCCAAGCCCAATGCTCAAGCTCCTGTCTTCAGTCTCAGAAAATAGACAGTTTTTCCCAAGTTTTTTGGTTTGTGTATCCACTTTCCAGTTCAGAGCAAATGCAAAAGCACCAGAAGAGAATGGGACAGGTCTTCTGATATAAACGGAAGCAGAAAATACAGGACCTCCTTTCATCCCATGTCACAGGAAGGCACAGGCTGGTATCTCAATGCCCCAAACACAACAGGGTACTTGAGATAATATTTAATGTTGCATCTAGTGCCTGATCTCAGCTAGGACTCCAAATCTGTTGAATGTTTCACATTGTTAAGTGCAATGTGCGTACCAGCCTGGGCTGGTAGTCTGCAAGAGGGAGAGGATGCATCCCCTTCTCTGTCTGTGGGATGGAAGCCAGCATCCTAAATCAGCTGTAGCAGTTTCAGTGCAGAAATATTGATTCAAGAAATTATTTGCATGCAGAAGACCATTGCTCTTTGAATTTATAACTTGCAGCAAACTCTTTGAAAATTAATTTTTAAATTTTGTCACAAGTGTCACAAGGTTCACTTTTTCAATTGTTTTAGCTTTTGTTGCAATGCATGAAATAAGGGGAAAAGTGTCTCTACTACTTTTATAAAGAGTAAACAGCCAGGGTAAAACAGACCTCCCTCTATATATAGATATATAAGCAGCTATAGATATTAGATATATTATAGATACTTCTATCATGTAAGCATATCTCTCTGAATACATTATCAATGAAAGCAAAACCGCATTTTTTTTAGAGAACAAGGATTTTCGGATCTAATCTAGGTAGAGATAGATTTAGGTTTGGGACTGAATTATGCTGGAACCGATGCTGTAGTTCTGAATACCCACTTTCAGAGCAATTTGGTGCAGAATTTTTCATGAACTGGAGATAAAAATTATTCCCTGCTACAATGAAATAGATCAAGATCTATCAAACTTCAGGCAGATCACTTTCTGCTTGGTAATGCCACCTAAGAACAGCCAGAGGCTTTAAAATTTATTATTACCCTTGCTGAGCAGCAGCATGGCTCCTAGATTAGTCTTGTAAAAATTATGAAATTATGTCAATAGAGGTCTTATATTTTCCTGCGCAAGGATACTATAGGAGATAATGAGAGAATACCAGGAATTAAAGCTTTTGCTTTAGAAAGATTTACAGCTGCTGCTTCATACCATAAGTCAACACTGAATAATTGAAAGACTTGTAATTAAAGGCTAATTTAGTATTGATTGTGTCCTAGAGCAAGTGGGCCAGTTCACTGTTCTCGCACCATCCTCTGCAAGCTTCATCAGCCAGACAGCGAGAGCACAATTATCCTAAGTAGCCTTCAGCAATGGGACGGCATCTCCTCCAATCCATTCCTGTGCGCTCCACAAGTGCGTTAACATGAGGACAGACCAGGCTGTGGGGGAAAAGTGATTATCTTGCAAGGTCTTCAGTGTCACACATCCCCCCAGACCGCTCCGTGCTCGAGGAGTCAAGTTTATTTCATTTGAGCGTGGGATATCTCTTCAGTCCAATTTTCTTCTTGCTTCTGTGCTCCCTCTCTTCATGGTTCCTGTGATGAACCATTTCGGAGTGAGCACCTTTCTCAGGTGTCTCTGGTTGCTGCCTCCAGTGCTTTTCAGAAAAAAGTTCAGAACTGCTAGCTGACTAGAGGAATAAATGGGAAAAGGAGGGCCATGGGTACCTGCTCTCCAGTCTACGGACCCACCTGCACCTACAGAGCCATGCACATAATTTAGCTAGACTTTCTGAAAGTGGAAGACTTGAGTTTTCTAATGCGCACAGAGAACTTATTCATCATTGCACTGGAACAGGATGAACAGGAAAAGCCCACGTGTTGTAATATGGCAAAGGCGGCTGTCAAAATTCAGGAAGTCACATTTCTTTCTATGACACCTTGATGATCCGCTGATTAAATTTCACTGTCCCTTAAGTACTATATTGCCACCAATCAATTGATTTTTTTTTTTTCCTTCCAGGATCTCATATGCCTCCTGTATGCATCATATATCATAGAAATCAGGTCATATTTAATATACTGAATCATAAAAATTAGAGATGGAAAATCTCATTAAGTCATCAAATTCATTCCTTTGTCAGTGCAAAAAGGTTCCCATGTAGAATAGAATTTAATTTTTAACATAATGTATGTTCAGCCCTAAAATGTTTTTTTTTTAGTGGGTATTCCACAGAACACTTTTAGTCCTTGCCATCAGTGATTTTTATGATAATCTCAATCTCTTTTTTGAAACTTTGTTCCACAACTTTTAATTATATCTTTATTTTGCTCTTTCTATTTTTAGAAAAGTAGTATTTGCAGGTAATAAACATACACCTTCTTTTCAGCACTGTTCAAAATATGAAAAGATGGGACTAAATATGGAAACAATCCTGTAATATCCATTTGCCAAGAACTCCAAATACCCTCCATTTTGTTCTCTGGTAGTGATTTTTTTTCTTCAGAATTTCAGAAACTGAAATAATCACTTTAATTCTGAAACCAACTTTTGCTTAATGGAATTGTTAATTGCTTTTCAGTACTTATTATCATGAAAACAATCTAAGCCTATGTTTTCTTGTAAAATCTTTTGCTTTTTTTTTTTTAGCTAAGACTTGGAACAAGAACAATTTTCACTTGTTTAGCCAAATACGTGTTTTGGACTCTTTCAAACATTACAAATCTTATGGCTGACCTGACAGTTTTGCTTCAGATCAGAAAAATCAAGTAACTTCAACAGCGGGAAACACTCCATTAGATGTTGCTGCTTTTGAGGGACAAAGAGACAGAAGTCTATCTGGGAAATCCTTTGTGGTTTTGTTTCTCCCAGTGAGTATAAAGCCCAAATGAGAAACTTACTACCAGAGTCTGTTGTGGTGGGTGACATTCTAGGGTTTATTTACATTTTAATTATACTACACAAAAATGGAACAATGCTGAATCATTGGGTGGGACTGAGCATCCTGTAGTTTTTCTGTCACTGAGGAACACCTGGGGACAGAGACAGGAGACAGACCCATATCTGGCAAATCTTATCTCCTTCCATCTGCTCTCAGAGAGGTTATTTTCTGATATCACTGAGTACTAAAATAATGTAAAACAGCCAGTGGGACAACAACAAAGGAAAACACAGATCACAGAATCACAGACAGGTTGCAGTTGGAAGGGACCTCTGGAGGTCACCTGGTCCAACCACCCTGCTCAAGCAGGGTCACCTAGAGCAGGCTGCCCAGGACTGTGTTCAGTCAGCTTTTGAATAAGTCAAAGGTGGGAGACTGCACAACCTCTCTGGGCAACCTGTTCCACTGCTCACCATCACAGTAAAAAAGTGTTTCCTGGTGCTCAGATGCCACCTCCTGTGTTTCAGCTTGTGCCCTTTGCCTCTGGTCCTGTCTCTGGGCAGCACTGAAAAGAGCCTGGCTCTGTCTTCTTTGCACCCTCTCTTCAGGTATTTATATACATTGATAAAATCCCCCTGAACCTTCTCTAGGCTAAACAGTCCCAGCTCTTTCAGCCTTTCCTCATAGGAGAGGTGCTCCACACCCTTAATCATCCTTAGGGCCCTTCTTTGGACTCTCTCCAGTGTGCCCATGTCTCTCTTGTACTGAGGAGCCCAGAACTGGACAGAGGACTCCTGGTGTGGCCTCACCACTGCTGAATAAAGGGGAAGGACCACCTCCCTGGACCTGCTGACACTGCTTTGCCTAATGCAGCCCAGGATACCATTAGCCTTCTTTCTGGCAAAGGCACGTTGCTGGTCCACATTAACTCAGTGTCCACCAGGACCCCCAGGACGCTTTCTGTCCAGCTGTTTTCCAGCTGGATTGCCCCCAGCATATATTGGTGCATGGGGTTGTTCCTCGCCGGGAGCAGGACTTTGCACTTCTTGTTGAACTTCATGAGGTTCCTGTCAACCCATTTCTCCAGCCTGCCGAGGTCCCCCTGGATGGCTGCGCGACCCTCTGGCATATCAGCCACTCCTCCCAGTTTTGTGTCATTTGCAAACTTGGTGAGGGTACACTGATGAATGTAGATAACCTTTCTGGGTTTTACAGAGTATTTGGAGTATAAAGAATGTGGCCAGAGAGGGTGGCCTGTTTATGAATTTTGATAATATAGATCACTTTCTCTTAAGGCTTCACACCACCTTATTAGAACCTTTGGCTGCCAGCCAAAGGGCAATTTCTCACTAGTTTCACTAATTTTCCCACTTACAGCAATGTCACCATCCTGCCTGACCTTTCAAATCAATTCATCTTGAGATACATTATTGACTAATTTCCTGAAATTCAGGTGAAATGTGCCCATTTTTAACCTTGGTCCTTCCTTACATACTGAAATTACCTTATCCTCTGGTACTAACTTTGCCATTAGTAAGCAATCAAAATTCTTCTCCAAAGGCTTTTCGATTTTATTTGCTCTTTCCACGCTGATTTCAGTGATGTATTTCATCTAATCCTGGTGCTTTGTCAACTTTTTAATAGTCCTGAGAGCTTTAATTGCCTTATTATCTTCTCTGCTGCAGTGAGGTTTTTTTCTTTAGCATTTCTGTTCCCCTCAAGGAAAACATGGACTCTGGGATATTACAGGTCCTCCATTTCCTGGGATGAAGAAATCGCTCAGACCCTTCAGGATATCTACTTCATCTCTCAGCAACATTTAATCTATCATGGCCCCTCTTCATCTTCCTAATAAATTTGCTTCTCAGGCAGTAAAGGCTTCATCATCCGTGGTCTTCAGACACAGCAGTGTCCTGTTGCTTGGTGTCCTTTTCTTCTTTTGTGTAGCCAGGAGAGCTAAGAACTCAGGGCTAAAAAGTCAGTGAGCATTTTAGGTCAGGACTCTAGTCTAAGGAGGATGGTATTCAGCTAGGAGAAATGAGCCCTGGGCTCTGCTCCTTGTTTTTCACGGAAAGGCTGAGAAAAGAGGAAACCTGCCCAGCCCAGAGGATTTCACACTGTAGCAAGCTGAAGTGCCTGTCAGACTATCCATGGATGGATGGCACTGGAGATCAGGGCAAAAAGGTACCTTGTTTCCCAAACCCAGACTCTTTTGCAGAAAGCTTAGATTTGGGTGCCTTGTTATGTTGTCCTCCAAAGCATAGGCACAAAATGGGTTTGGGTGACAGGGAACAGTACAGCTACTTCAGTGCTGGTGCTCTGAATTACTGTCTTTGCTGTAGCCTGTCTCATTTTAGATGGCAAATGGCTCCCTTGCCTCTTCCCCTCGTGTGCCCATTACTGGGATCAGTGGCAAGGCCCCAGCTATCATTGTCCTATTGCCTCCCAACTGCATGCCCTGCTCTGGCTTTATCAAAACTGAATGAGCTTAGAGCGTGACAGGTGATTACCTCCCAGACCAGACACTGTGAAGAGGCTGCAGACAAGGAACTGGAGGACTAACGTGAGAAATTCAGGATTATTCTTCTATCTTGCAAATGGATGTTGTTTTATTCACCTAGCTTTCCCATCATGTACTCTAGATTATACACTTGCTCTGTGTGTCACCTGCAGACAGCTCTACTGAACTGAGAATAAAGAGATGAATAACATCACCGCCTGAATATAGCCATGAAAAACATACATGAAAGAAAAAACATAATCCTGCTTAGAGCTATATTAACTGGAACTTTTATGCTATTTATGTTTTGCCTCAGATACACACATATACCAGCAGAAAAAAATCTGGTACTTATAGTAAATCTACTGCACTCTGTTGTAAGCTTGGAAAAAAAGTGTTGATTGATTTGCTCGTCTGAGTTATTTAGAAAGAGCTGAAAGCTGGAGGGCTGTTAGTTTCTGCTAAAGTGAGGACTTTTCCCCCTGAATAAAAACATTTAATTTAAGGGCTCTCAGTGCTTGTGCACGTAGTTGTGTTTCAAATGCAGGAATTAAATGTCAGCAGAGCTAGACCTCCAGCTACCTTTGATGGCAATACTGAAGTCAGTACGGCCACATTGATTTATGCTACCTGAGGAACTGACCCAGAGTTGTTACTTTCCGCTGGACGTCACATAAGAGCTATAAATGGATTTCTGAGTGCACAGAAAAGAAAATGCAGCATGGAGAGTGACTTGAAACCAGAAGCTGTGTCTGAAAAGAATGCTCTGCCCTGTTGCAAATACACCAATCTTTATCAGACACTTCCAGTGGAAATGATGTTATCTGGGCATCTAATGTCCCCTGTGTTCCAACGGGAAGCTGAAAAAGATCCTATCAATTCAAAGATCAGGCTTGTCTTTGAAAATTGTTCTCTTCCCACTGTTAGAAGCAGTAGCAAGAATTATTTCCATTTTCTTGAAAACAGCTTTACTGTGGATTGCAGAAGAGCAGTTTCTGTGCATTGCCCTGCAGCTACCATATCTAGGGCTGAATAAGTTATTCAACTACTTTCAGTTTTTTCAGTAGTTTTTCTGTGCAATGAACAACCAATATAAGTACTGTGGCAGTGAAGAGACTATGGGTGAAACCGGCAAGTTAAAAATCTAAAAACATCCCATGCTGCAAAGTATTTGGAGTCTTAAACTAGATTTAAGGCTTATAGTTCAAATCTGGGTTGGAATAGATGTATTTGCATGGATTCTAGCAGAGCCCCTGTGGCTTGTAGCTGGAGGGGATTTGGTCCTGCTTGACTTGGTGAATTGCAAGTTTTCTAGTAAAACACTGAGAAGATTTGACTGTCTCATTTTGCAGTGGCACTAGATAACCCAAAGACCTTTTATTTGCCTTTCTGTCTCCACTAATCTGCAAACAGTTTCAACCTGACTTTTTGCTCTTAAATAACCTCAGTTAGATTGAAAGGGTCCCACCTGCATGCTCAGGTTAAATCCGAATTGAAACACTAGCGTGGAAATACTGTATCTTGATTTCTGATGAATTGTTTTACTGTTTACAAATAACCTTCTTCAATAACACAGCCCTTTCTTTTGGATTAGTAAATTGTTCCACAGAATAATCCAGACTGGCAGGAAGCATCTTTCTCATAAGGAAATAGGTGCACCATAGCTAGGGTGGAGAATTTTCTGAACCTGTGCTGCTGCTTCAGAGGAGACAGTCTTTGGTTATTCACCCCTGCATGTACATAGCCTGCTGTGCAATCTGTTACCAGTTTTGCTTCCTGTGGTAAATAATGAATAATATACTTCAGTAGATGTTTTCAAATAAACAATAACTCATGCTTAAATGCATAAAACTTTTGGGATTAACAAATAGTTCCAGAGATTTCCTAGAGGTATCTGAGTATATATAAATAATATGACCAGCAAGCAGTGATTTAAAGCAAACCAAACTCAGTGGAAAACTTTCACAAACCAGCACTTTATTTGAGCAGTTGTGATCCTCATCCAGTGCCCCGAGCTACTCAGTACCATAGCTTCAAACTGAAGGCAGTGCTTTTGCCACTGCTTGCTGCTGCCGTGTCCCTGTAATAGGCAGGTGAACTGATAGCTGGGAACCAAGAAGATTAGGACTCAACCCACTTTAATATACGAAACGCATCACCTCCAGGAATTGCGCATGGGATTTAACTTGCTTTTCGAAAGACACAATTGATGTCTAATCTACAGCTTGAAACCATGCTCACTGTCACGGCCCATAAGTGCTTTAACAGGTTGACTCTGTGTGTCTTGAAATTTCAGTGAGCCCAGCTGATCGGATCAGCGTGTTCACAGGCAGCAAGCAGCAACACGTTATGAGACTCGAGATTCCTTATCATCCTTCATGGGGATTACTTTTAAGGCACCAGGAATCGCTGTTAAATAAAAGGGTAGTAACACCTGTGAACAGACAGAAAACATGTTTACCGCTTCAGATGAGGGTGTAATGGTTAATGAGAGAGGCAATGACATCCACTCAGGACTTTCCGTCTTTTCAATGATGTGTCACAATACAAAGGGCATTGCAGATGTCAGCTGATAAGGGAAGCTTAAGTAGAACTAACAAAGTATTAGAGGGAGAGAACAGAGAAATTGGCTGGGCTGTCATATTCTGATGAGATAAACCACCAGAGTTTCCTTTTGTCAGACACCTATTCCACAAGTGCATGCCAGGTATAGCTCCTCCTCACAACATCCCACAGTCAGAAGCATGGGCAGAAAGAAGGTTTGTGTTTTGAAATTTTTTGGATTCTTGGTTTTGCAAAATATCAGGAGAAATGAGGAACTGGATGCAAAATTTAAAATTTCTGGATTAAATATTTTTGTGTGAATTTTAGCCACAAATTTTGCTGGTCATTGAAATGCCATCGCAAAAAATTTAGCAAAGCATTCTTCTTCTCCATTTGGAAGGCAGGATTCAATTACATATCTGTCTCTGGCCTCTCTGACTGGACAAAAAGGGAGAGTACTGCTATGATTAGATATACCTCTCTATATATGATAAGACAGTTAATAACTGTTGAAAGGTGAACTTTTGTATGATGCCAGTAATACAATTGCATGCCGACAAATCCAAAATAAAGAATAGACTGCTCTCCATGTCATCCAAATAAAAAATTTGTGTGTCCTGCCTACCTGCACAACAAGGCAAGGTCTGTAAAACAGGGACAGTACAAGTTCCCGTATGGGAACCAGTAGGTCTGAGGTAAAGCCAGTAGGTGGGAAGTTCAGAGTACCAAAAAAAGGAGGCAGTTGTTCATGAAACATATAGTTTAATAGAAGAAACTCTTGCCACAGGACATCATGGATGCTGAAAGTTCAAGGGAGACTGGACAGAAGTCTCCAGAAGACATATCCCTTGTGAGTTACTAGATGCACAGAAACTACCTCCAACTTGGAAAGACTCTGAGCTGCAGGGGCTGCAGGTTAGGAGGAATTACTAGGGGAAACATTAACCAGTTTTTCTGTGTTCTTGTGTTCTCCTCTACGCCTGCTGGAACTGGTGGACCTTCAGTCTGACTTAGAAGAGCCACTTTTACTCAATTTCTCTTGTAGTGCCCAGTAGCCACATTAATAATAACTTTAAACCTTCTAGTCCTCTGGGAGGTAGAGCACACAAAGAGGTTGAAGAGAGCCATGATGTTTCTGAGCAATCTTTAATTCAGATACCAGATATTCCTGCTTGCTCTGGGATCATTATCCTGTTACTCCAAATCATTCGCTCAGTTTTCTACCATGCACCTAAGACAAGCCACAAAATTCAGGATGTCGGAAGAGGATTTATGAAAACACAGTCATGATAGCTTTATGGGTAGTTTATTGTGTTTTGAAGTCTTGAACTTAGAATGGATGGTTCACTCCACCAGTAAAATTCAACAAATATTCAACAGTACGAGGCAACTATGCAACAAGATCACCCTCTGTCATCTCAATCACAGCCAAAGCAGCCTGTAAGAGCAATTTTCCAGTTTAAGATAAAGGTAGGAGAATGCGAACATCTCTCCTCCCTTGTAAAAGGGGCAGAAGAGCTTCTGAAGACTCCAGTTTTGTAAGGAGCTCATTTCTTAATTGCCATCTAGAAGAAAGTGTGACAGGATTTGTCACCTGTCAGGCACACCGATTCTGTAACCACAGCTGTCCCAGAAAACTAATCCAGTGTGGCAAAAAACTTGGGAAAAAGGAGTCTTGAGGACAAAATGGACTAGTTCTGCTCTCCTTCTTCTGTTTTTCTCTGTCTTGTGCTTGGATATATGATGCCATCCTGCAAGATGTGCCCCAC
>WAAD01002398.1:13280-88509 GCA_013389945.1 Fregata magnificens
ATGTGCCCCACTGAAGACATACATGTAGCAAACAACGTGTTTAGCAGAGTCATCTCAAGCTGCCTGTTGTCTTCTCATATACAGCTCACATTGCTGTTCTTTTTAAATGCCCCACTTTTTCAGTGTCGAATTACTGCTGGACAATTCATCCTGGCTAAACTACATAGGATAGTTGCACACACTGCAGCCTGTCTGTCACAGGTCGTCATTATGATATTGATGAGCATCTGTAAGCAAAGTACATGGGCAGGGTATTTTTAGTGCAAGCAATTTAGCTACTATGCTTTTTGTCGACATGAATGCAGTTTAAATTAAACTGCACTTGGCTACAGCTGAAGAAGCTTTTACTTAGCCTGTAATGAGCAGATTCCAGTTTTCTCACAACATCCATTCCTTCAGTAACTACTCATGAGACGATTGTGGAGTTGCAAAGAGTCTGTGCCTACTTCTTCTATTTCTGCACTGTTGTTTGGAAGAACTCACCAGCTTCCAGATCAGACTCTTTTTTCTCTTTCCTGAGAGTGAAATATGATTTTTGCTTTTGTGTAAATCAGAGTTCTGCCTGTTGTACTTCGGTTATGTCGATTTGAATGAAAACATTTCACCATTTAATTTTCTTTCTCTTCTGAAGCCAAGGTGGTGTTTTCTTTTTAAGCTGAAAAACTGATTACTAGAATGCAGTACTCCCACAGTAGTGCGAATTAGTCGTCCACTGTGCAGCTTTGCAGCCAAGGGAAGACATAAGACTGTTTTAGAGTCAGTCTCTAGGGATCCAGTACTCCAAATCATTCTACTGTTTGTGTCTCAGAAATCCTCCAGAGTGCAATCCAATGACCATTGAAGCCAACTGGCATTGAACTGTGTCATAAATCCAAATCTCATGATCAACAAGGTTTAAGAATCCCTCAACAGGGGAAAACTGTGGATGTTTCTGCTGCAGTGGCAAAAAGGTCTAATAAGAGCCATGGCTGTACGTACAGGAGGAAAGAGGTAGGAGCAAGGAGGTGGTTTCAGCTCTGCCTCTGGCACTGGGCAGGCTAACATCGAAAGACAAGGTATAGTTCTGGCATCCATGATTTAAAGATAACACTGGAAAATCAGAGTGGACACAGGCAAAACCAAGGCAACTACTTAAGGATGGATACAGCAATGATGCACTACTATAGCAAATATAGTGTCTTTACTGCATCGGGACAAAACTGGATGCCTTTGCCTAACATAGGATTTAGCAGAGGTGTACGAGGGGTATCTGGGATCTGTATAGGGGGTGAGACCAGTTTTGTCCTCATAGCTTTAAGCTCTGTGAATCTGAGAGGTGTGACAGCTGTACTACAGGATTCAGAAGCCATAAACCTATTTTCCCAGCTTTCTGAGCAAACAATATTCTGATTGAATCCAAGTGTGCTGGCTTGCGCGGACGCAATGAGACAGCTGATTTCAGTTACAGGAGTACTGCCATGAAGTGAATTTGGCTAGGTTGGTAACAGGCCACTGGGGTGCTTGCTAGAACGTCATAATGTCATAAGGAGTTGGTTTTTTTAAAAAAAAAAGGTGTGCTGGACACAGCATACATTTTATTGGGTTTTTCAGCATGAGGTAATCTAAAGACTGTAGGCCAGTCTTGGCTTTCTCTTATTTTGGACTTCTCTTCATTTTGATCTTATACTACTTTTTCCTTTTTTTTTTTTTCTTTTCTATTCCCAGTCTGTTTATTTTGATTGATGGTGATGTGGAGAGATTATACCAGTTTATACTTGTCCTGTTTCTTGCCTTAGCATCTAATCATGGCCATTCCTGAAGACGTTATTGGGCTGGGTGGACCTTCATTTTGACTTGCTATGGGTGTTCCTGTGCTGTCATATTGTTGGCATATGCAGTATGGAGTTTCTAAAGCCCCCAAAACATCGAGGATTACCATGTTTGTTAACCACAGACATACTTTGAAAACTTACTCTCTGTTACTCTGAAGCCTTTTTCTTTAACATTCCTATGTTAAGCACACGAGATAGTAAGCACAATAGGCAAAATATTGCCTGTGTAATTGCTGTATAAAAAATTCATAATTTACATTCAAAATCTAAATACCTGTTGATATTCACTAAATAAGAAAGGATTAAATCTACCCAAAATGTTTCCATAAAGGTGGCAGAGGGAAAGTATGAATCTTCTCATTATCAAATTCCTTTTTTCTCTGACCAGCTGCCTGGAATTTTTGGAAAGAATGCACAGATTATTTCTGGTGTTTGACCAGCACTACCACATATTGGAGACACTTAAAAAGTAGACCCAGCAGAAGAGCTGTTAGAAAGCTTCCAAAATAAATGTCCACTGGATTTCTGGCCAACTGCTCAGTTTGACCATGATCAAGTCCCTTCTTATTTGCTGTTGCTGAACGTGTGTGCCACAAGTCTGTTTGCTTGGCATTATTGCTCTGGAATACTTATTCTCTAAGCAATAACAATGTTTGCCTTCACATGTGGAAACATATTAATAAGTGAAGTAGAGCGTAAGCTGGTTATTATGTTAGGCCCTTACCTTGTGTTGTTTACTCTTCTTGTATCTAAAAGTCTGAGTTGTCTAATTGTGCAGCAGTGAGTGCTGTTCTTAACCAATCAGCTACATACTCTAAATAATTAACAGGAAATAGGTCGTGATAGGTTTGTAGAGGAGACATAAACTGGTACTTGTGCATATGGCAATGTATAACTGTACATTAACAGAAATCAGGACTTGCTCTGATAAGCATTTTCGCTGTCATCTGGCTTTTAAGTAACACATTATGCCATTCTCCCTAATTTGAGAATAGCTACTTTTGCACTAGGCTCCTCACAACAAATCTATTACACTGGAATAGGAAGGCAGGCGAGGGTGCAATGAGGTTTCCTCTCTTGGTAAGTACAACTGCCTTGAGATCTCCAGGTCCAAAGCACACTGCTATATGGAAGAGGCCATCTCCCTTCAGTGCTTGGGGAATTCAGATTTGAGAGACTGTCAGAGCAGGAAGGAGTTACATACTGATTGAAATAACAGTGAAACAAATCACATTGCCCTCAACCACAGTATCACTGCACCATTCTTTCAAAGCTGCGGATCCCAAAAGTTCATCCTACTTGCTTACTCCAGCCAGGTAAGGAAAGGTTTGTGAGAACACACAGCTGGGAAGTGCAAAGGGAGAGTCCAGTTTGCCATCCATTCATATAATACCATTTAGAAACCTTGTTCAGAAACAGATCAAACCGTAAATAAATTCAACGGTAGGTCCACACAACTGCTAGTACCAGCATATTGTTCCAGAGGTTGAAAGCTTCTTTATAGTAGCTAGACTAAAATTGTTCATGGTTCATTGATCTTGCGTTAGCATTGTCCTTTAGCTAAAATAACATTTTTTCTAGAATTTACATCATCACGCTACTGCCCTGAGTATCTCTGGGGAGACTGAATTTAGCCCCTTCTCTATTCTGTTCTAGATTATATAGCTTTGCAAAATAAAGTCTACCTCTTTCAATACCCTCTCATAAAATATGTTCTCCTTTACCCAATCCATTCAGTGCATCCACTCCTTAAATCCAGTCTTCAGACTGAGTTCCCATTGGTGCCTTGCACGATGGTCTTCATCCTTCCTCCTTTATGTTGGGAAAGTCCTGATGGATACTGTCTATTATTTCAGCTGCTCTTCTTCCTCTGTTCAGAACACATTAATGACTCATTAAAGAATGACTTTTTCTTCTGAAACCCCCGAACTTTTTCCTCTTTGTTGTGTCCAGCTCATGAGCTCTCTAATCAGCTCTCTCATCAGTCTCCATATGCATGACTTGCATTTTGGCTATGAAACGACATTCCATTTCTAGCATTTTTCATACTACTACAATTCTTTCTTTGTTTTCCCATGTCAGTGATGCCTCTCAACCCTGTGCCATCAGCAAAGACTCCCACTTTTAGAGTCAGACCACCTAGTGAAAAGCGGTCCCAAGACCTATCCTTGTGGAGCTTCACTAATAACTTCCTCTAATCACTTGCCATCTCCCCTTCAGTCAGTTCCTCAGTAATTAAATGTTTTGCTTTCATCTCCAGCTTACTCAGTTTAGCTAGTAATTTCCCAGGCACTAAGTTGAGGGGACATTTCTTCCTAAAGAAAAAACAACTGTCTTACTGAGAGAGAAGTGTGAGTTTGATACAACATATTTTGAATAACATTTTTTTCTGTGTTTTTTCTTTCCTTCAGAATTTGTTCTGAAACGTCAGACGTACTTGATCAGAATATTTGACCTCTGGTTGCTAGATTGCCCCTTTCCTTTCTCTCTCTTTCTCTCTCTTTTTACATATAGGGACTTACAATCATAAACAAATGTTATTTATAAGTTTTGGCCTTTGTTCTTGAAATTTCATACTCTAGTTCTCTGAGTTCCAGCATGGGAGAGCCCTCAGCTCACCCAGATTCCATCTCCAGACATTGTCATTTCCACTGGCTCAGCCACATCTCTTTAGAAAGTTTATAACTTCACTTAATAAAATGATAGAGTTGGAAGGGAAGGTCCATCACCTAAAGTCCCTAGCATAATCATCTATAGCTACCTAATGCTTAACTCTTAATTGTCCAACCTTTCCTGTAAACATTGTTTTGAAGATTCAATAACATTGTCAGGAAATTTATTCCAGAGTTTTTCTATCCTTACCATTAAAGTTTCCCTTGTGTCTAACACAAATTTTCCTTGTCTATAATTTAAACTCATTAGTTCTTCTTCCAGCCTTCATGGACATGGAAAGCAGACCATATCTTATCTGTAACAGATTTTTGTCTGCTTAAGGTCTATTATGCACCCCTCTGGGACCTTTTCAGTAGCATAAATAGTCCCAGTTCTCTGGCTCACACATAACTGGTTGTATTAGTTCAGATCCTGACCACTCTTACTGCTGCCTTTTGGACAGCATCTTTTTGGGAGCACTGTGCTCCAAAAGAGCAAAAATCTCACAGAATCTTCCTTAGTGCTGAGTCAAATACATGAATTACCTGATGTTCTTTCTCGCAGCACTCCTGCCTGAACTAGAAATGACATTGCTGACTCATGTCCACCTTTTGATCTGCTATAACCCCAGGGTCTTTGTCCATAAAATTGCTGCCTGGCCTATTGCAACCCAGCTCAGAGAAGTGCAGTTGATTATTCCTGCCAAAATATTATTTGCTTTGCTTTTTCTCCCTAACAAACTTTGTTCCATTCAGCTTCCTGTTAATTTTCAGAATGTTCCTTCAATAGACAAGCTCATTTTGAATTTTCAATGAGCTTGTAGTCCCTCCTTGCTCCATATCCTCTGCAAATTTAATAAACATACTTCCTATTCCATCATCCCCGTTAATGAAAATATTGAATAAATGCAGACTTAGGACAGACTCCTGCAGAATGTCACTCAATACACCCTTCCATTTGTATAATGAACCATTGATAAGTACTCGGTAAGTATAGATTTCCAATCACTTTTTCACCCCTCTCATGCCAGTTTTATCAAGACAGCCTTTGCCTTGCTTGCTAATGAGAACGTCATGTCAGATAGTGTCAAAACCCTTATTAAGGTCAAATACACCTATTGCTTCTCCCTCATTCACACAACCCTTGATCTGGTCAAAGAAGAAAGTTAGATGGATTCGGCACAGCTTGCTCACGACAGATCTATAGCGTCTGCTGCTTATCCACTTTTATCTTCCGGGGGACAGTGTGTTCCAGATTTTTTCTAGAAATCAAAATGAAGATGGGTAGCCTAAGTCCTTCACAGGATATCCATTTTTTTCTCCCTTAATAACCTGAAGTCCGCTGGCTCCACTTCTTTTTATGCACTCATCCATGGCTGCTACTGTTTTGTGAATTCAGTGCACTTTTTATTGCCTACTTTCTCTTTTATTTTATCACTTGATTGAAAAGATAAGGCAGAGTATTTATTTGGTTCAAAGCTCTTTATTGTATTTCCTCTCTGCCACGGAAAATATTTTGGTATTTTTAATGACTTCTGTATTTTCCTTCTGTTCTGTGAGGTTTTACCATCCCTGGCTTTATAGAGGAAACAAAGGATGACAGGAATTGTACAACAGGGGCCAGGTTCTCCAACATAGTGATCTTTCTCTGGTTGTGCAAGCATCCACCATGCGTGGGAATGACCCGCTTATCTATGGAGCAGAGCATGCACGGTGCACCCTGTGCACGTGCTGGTACTGCTTTCTTGCTCCTAAAAGACACCGCAGAACAACTGCACATAACTTTGCAAGGCCAAACTAAGGGCAGGCTGCAGGTGTGGGCACAGCAATGAGCTCTGCCCAGCTCTTAATGGGACAGGGATTCATAAACTCACCTGCTGGTCCTCAAGCTGTGTCTGCTACTCTGTGGGCTAGTGCAATTTTGCTGGTTATTAGCCCTTCTAATGAAATTCTGGCAATACTGAAATCCATGGAAAAATATCAATTTTTGGCCTTAAAACCAGGATTTCAGCTTCAGGAATGGCTTGCCCTTTCAGTAGGTTTTCTAACATACCCTAAAAGTGAAGAATCAATGTTCCTTTCTTTTGCTGCTTTCCTGCTTTTAGTTGTTGGGGTTTTTTCCCTGTTGAAGTTATTGCAGCTTTCTGAACTCTAAGAGCTTGCAAAGCCTCTGTTTGTCAGCACAGAGGGCCTGCTAGCAGGACCGCTTTCTAAGCTCTCCACTCTATTATTAAGCTAATCCATGCATTTTTGTTGTATTTTAGAGAGTTTAGAATTCCTGAAAGTGGTTTATTACACCATTGAAATACTTGTATTCATTTTTAAAGGTCAGACAAAATCAATCAAAACAAATCAATTTACATTTTAGAAACTGTGTTAATGTGACACCGTTGTGGTAACAGAGAGTGAGACGCCCCTAGTTTCAGAGATAAATTAAAATAGATTTAGCGAAGTAAATACCTACTGTAATTGTGAAGACTAAGAACTGAACTGATGCATCAAAGAAAAGGAAAAGGGATTTAGGGCTGTGTCTGCTGCTGATGTAATTCTAGGGAGTGATGCTGATTTTAAACCAAATGAGAACTGGTCCAGGACCATTAATTGGACAGCATAATTAATTTCTGTAAGCTTATCTTTTGGGTTTTTTCCCTCTCACAGAATTCTTCTAACCACTCCCAATCAGTGTTACCCACAGTATATGCATCTCTTAGCTGAAGCCTAGCTCCATACTGAATATGCAGTGTGAAAAGTGACTGAACATATTCATAAACTTTCTTGCCTCCGACTGCTTCTCCCCCTCCCATTGACAGGTTTGCTTGGTTTCAGATCATCACATTACCTGGCAATCTTGCTCTCTATTGCCTGTTTAAAATTCAGACATTAAAAAAATATTATAGACCACAGTAGCACTCTTGCACAGCTCTTCCCTAAGTCAAGACAGAGAAGAGCATGTTGGAAGCTGAATGCAGGGAAAAGAAATGGTCTGTCAGCTGAACTTTCCTGCTCTTTGCAAATTCTAAGGAAACTTGGGTGAGGCAGCTCAACAATTCAGTGGCATCTCAAAAATGTAAGGTCTTGCTGCAGTTTTTTCATGCTTCTTTCCCTGTCTACTTAAGGCAGAACAATCCTCTAATTGCCAAGGTGGTGATGAATTTCAATACTTTGGCCAGAATTTTGAGGGCAAGTGACAAGCTAAGCATTGACCTTTCAACACGTGCCAGTGTCTTTATGATTTCTCGCTTTTTTTTAACAGCCAGCTAATCACACTCAGACCTGTTTATATATTACAGAGGATGTGAATGTATTTGGGGCTTTTTTTCACACTCCCTCCAAGGTCAGAATATACCTCCATTTTATCTCTTCAAAGGGAAAGAACTCTATTTTGTGCAGAAGTTTGAGAGAAAGAAAAAACCACATTTTTCCTATTATATTTCCAAATTCCAGCTGGGTGAGTTTCACCTGAAGTATCCAATGGGAGTGTAGTTGCACCAGTCTGGAGCAGCATTCAGGTCAGCAGCTGAGGATAGCAGCCCAGCGATGTAAGGACAGGGCTGAACAAACCACTTGGAATAAGATGTCCTGGGTCCTCCTGTTCATTTTTAGAAACCAAAGCAACTTCAGCACGTTCAGGAGCTGTTAGAAAATCTGGGAGAATCAACTTCTGTATTTACTGGCTTTTACATTTACAAGATCTACTTAAGACTAGGACCAGAAATGCTGACGTGTTGATGAGAAGCTGCTCTAAATTTTGGTTGCGATTAGCAGAAGATTTGCCAGAAATCTCATTAACAGACCCTGCTTTTGTCAGTTTTACAGCCAAATTGCAGTGGCTTCAGAGCCTTGGATACACATCACTGTCTGAACTTGCAGCTGCTTTTCCCAACCAAGTCCATTAATCAAGGCCACCTTAAATACTTCAGCTGATAATATTCAATAGCAGTCTGAGTAAAATTTAACAGCTTAGTGGTTTCAGTGGTAGAAAATATTCTATTTACTTCTTAAAGGGAGCGTTTCTGTGTTAAAAATCCTTATAAGCATAAGGAATGAAAAAAGATGCATCTTGGAACTAAGCTAATAGCATTATGTACATTTGATTTGGTGACAGCTTGGAAGGCTTCATGAGCAGCAGGGCCACATGGCAAAGCCAGGATGATTTCCACAGTTCTTTCTCAGAAAAAAACCTGCTGTGTCTCAGGAGGAAGGAAGGTCTGGTGGATACGACACTGGATGGGGTGTCAGGAGACCAGGCTCTTCCTGTGTGGCCTTTTGGCTGCTCACTTAATCTCCCCATACACAATTAATAGGCCCATCACTGGGGATAGCAGTCCTCCTATCTCTTGCTCTCTCATCACATCTGTCACGTTTGTTTTACTCTTTGGGTGATAAACTTTGTCCCTGGTAGTGCCCTTTTATAATCTCCTTTTACAACCCTCCAAGCCCTGATCCAGGCTGCTTTAAAAAATAGATACGACTGTTGGGTCTGAGCACTGAAGAGGGAGTTCTGCCTCAGAAAATTGTGCATCTGGACAACACGTGCAGTGACGTGCTGGCAATGCAGCAATTTTGTGGCCACAGCAGAATAGGTCCTGGGAGGGAGAAAAAATCTGGGGGACAAAGTAAGACTGTAGGTAAGTGTGGGGAACACAGCCCTGCTTTCCACTCTTCTCTTTGGATCTAGTTTTTACCTCTTTATATATAAAGTACACGGTCCCCTGATACAGCCCCTAAGCATTTGTTGTTTTCAGAAGTCTGCAGTTCCCTTTGCTAATGGAAAGCAAACCAACCCCTGGTATTACTACAATGGGTGGGGTTTTCCCCTCTCCTTTCCGTCTTCAGCTATCCTAAAATAGCCATCTCAGTTTTGGTCATCAGTTCTTCAAGGGGAAATTATGCTAGTGAATGGAAAACTTATTTTAATGCCAAATTTTAACAGTTATTGTGTCAGGTTCTAAATCTCTGGAAAATAGGGTTTCCTAATGGAAACTGACCCTCCTCTCGCCCAGATAACGCTGTCACTGTAGCTAATATCATGTGTCTCGTGATAACTGTCTGTCAGCCTAAATTGATTACCCAGGATGTTCCCCCCACACCCTGCTGTAAGATGTCACTGCTCATATTTATAACTGGCCTCTATCTACATACCTAGCAGACTGCATCTGCAAAGCCTTGGCCTCTCTTCATGAATGTTTATTGAAGAAAGAGAAAAATATGGTATTCAACATTTCTTCCCCCTTCCCATCATTTCTGCCATGAAAAAAATTTACTAGTATCATAAAATAATTTGTATATTTGAAAATTTATTGTAGGTTTCTGAACTTTACATCAGCTCCACACTACAATGTTATACAAGTATATATTTATGACCTGGATAGATTTAATCAAAATTATTTAAAAAATCAGCTGTATTCGAGTGTCAATTGCTACGTAACACGCAGGCTTATATTTCTTGTAAAGGTTGTTTTCCTGAATGCTAGAGAGATGAAAGATTGAAATCCTTAGTTCTAGGAATTGCATTTTTTATGGTTCCTGGAGTTGTCTCCCTGAGGACCCAGAACATGATGGCATACTTTGGTAAGGAAATAAAAGGCGGTCTACTTAACAAGCATGCTGCTCTTTCATATTTTAAGATCTCTAAACAGTATTTGCATTTCCCCACTCTGCTAAAACTTCTGACAAACATCTCAAGCCATCACATAAATAGGAGAAGTGAGTGTTCCCTTACTTTATGAGAAAGGTGTTTTTTGATGTATAAAGTACCATATTCCATTTAAGGAGATCATTATGCCAATGCTGGACAGACTTAATGAATGTTTTACTTTCATCCTTGAGATCTGATGTCAGGAATATCAGATCTTGAGAAAAGCAGCTGGATTTGGATCTGTATTCATCACATGTTTGTAAAAGGAATGGAGGATGAATAGCTGTGCCTTTGAAGGAGGGGAGCTGAAGAAGAAAAAGATGTATATTTTAACTAGCAGCCCTTTGGTAAAACACGAGCACACGTTGATGGAACAGATATGGCCATTCCAGCTGCCATGTTTCACCTCTGCTGGGCCCAGCAGATGGATCTGCATTGACTTGGATCAGGCTTCAGAAACAAAATTGACCTCAGCTCCAATGTACAAACTTTCTGCATCTCACAGGCTCGCTTTCCCACGCAGCCTGTTTTGCTGCTTGAAGAGGTTTAAATACACAGGCCAGATATTTCTCCTGCTTTGGAAAGTCATTCATACAGCTGTGGTGGACTGCGATCTTTTAATATTTTGACAAAGAAGCTGAATGGTTCAACACAAGAGATCTTTTCCTGTTCTTTCATTAGTGTGTGAAGCTGAATGAATGGGAGTGGGGTGGACTATGAAAGGAAGCTGAGCGTACCTGTCATAAGCTTCTAAGCTGATTTATTTTCAAGGAAAAGTCCAAAATTTTCAGTCACTTCAGATGAGGTGCATTGTCTCACAAGTAACGCGATAATTAAGGTTCCTTAGATGGTTTTACTGCCTTTTGTGCCATGTCAAATCAAATTACAATTTTTTCTACATGTATGGAAAAATATTTTTTAAACTTTAGAGCTGGAAAGAAAGGAGCTCTCATTAAAAATTGAAATAATTTATTATATTTCACAACAAAACTGTAATGCCCAAGAAATTGAAGCTTTAAGAAAACTATTATTCTAGTATCTTTTCATGTTGATTGCTGAAATAGTCTAGCTTCACAAAAATCTACTCACAGAAGAAAGTCAGCCCTTAAATTACTGTTAGCAATGTACAAAGAACTTCATTCCAACCTGTTTTAATAGGAAGGTCTCAAAAGCGAGCAGTCACTGAAGTTGATAATAGCAGTTAATTACTTCAAATGGAAGAAAATATATTCCTATTGTGAAGAGGATCACCTCTGGAACACGGGCAAACAACAGTTGTGGGGAAATTATGTTTTTTCTGGAGGTTGCCTTTGCCATCTTTGGGTACTTTTGCTACCGAATTTTTATGTCTTCCAGGTGTGGGGGCTTTAGGGAGCTTTTTTGAATGCTTCTGTTTTCATCTTCTCACTTAAAATTGGGGGGGGAGAGGGTGCTTTACCTTCTCTCTGCTGGCTCTGAAAACTGCTCAAGACGTTGTGGGAAGGGCTGAGCAGTGCATAGAGAAAAGAGAGGTGAGGCAAGCTTTTGCAAAAGTGGGTGAAAAATGAGAAGAAGGGAAAAAAAGAAGAGCAAACAGGAAAGGAACATAGTTGCTAAAGAGTGAAATAAAATCTAAATTGTGAAAAACATGATATCAGAATTACTTTGCTGTCTATGAAATAAGACAGTCATATAGTAAGAAGGAGCAATAGCTGACTTTCCCCTCACACTGAGAAAGCCTATGTAATGTTTTCAGCGCTATCTATCTGATTTCTGTGTTCTCTACAATGGCCTCCTACCTCATGAAGTAGGTGTAGTTATTGATTTAACTGTGCAGTCGAACAGCTCGGTAGATAAAACATTCAGGCCTTTTGAACTTTCTCAGGTCGTTGTCTTCAGGAACACTCCATCAGAAATTTTGTCAGTTCTTGGGGAAAGAAGCAGATATACAAACAAACATATGTTGATTTATTTGCAAAGGATGATTCAGTTGTGATCATAGCAAAGCCTCAAAATGGTAGAGTCAGTGCTCATAGCTGAAGGTATGTTTCCGTAATAAGATATGCCATACTATTTGTACTCCATCCAGCTGGCCCATTGGAGCACAGTATTTTATGTAATTATTGCATAGATTTTAAAAGATAAAACATGTAAATGAACCTGAGTGGTAGTAATAGATGATTTTAATTACCCAGACACAGACAAGATTGCATTAAGTAGAGGAAATATATTTCTAAATCTGGAATGGGAGTGCTTTCTAATTCAATCTGGACATCAGCTGACAGGCAAAGAAACAAGGCTGTGTTTGAATGTAACTTGGAGAGGAGGTCGACGAAATAATGTTAGATAACCATTTGGGCTTCAGTATATTAGCTGGGGTCACAAATACACTACAGAGGGAATTAAAATGACAATCAAAGCTACAGAGAGGAGCAAAAGGGAGGACCCCAACAATCAGCTTCAAAATAGCAAACTGGGATACCGTGTAAGGCAAATTTAATAAGGCATTAAAGAGAAAGATGATAGAAACCAAGAGGGCTAAAATGAACACTGAATGCTCAGTGATATCTAGACTTGATAAACGGCTTGCCTTATACATGGTTGTATTCTCCTTTGTCAGAGGCTGGACAAATAACCCCTTCTTCAAATGTACGATGAAACTCTTGCGTGCTGCCTGGAACTCACAGATCTGCTGACCACTGAAGGCAGAAGAGAAGTCCACAAATTCTTGTGACAATCCATAAAGACCGACATCCCTCCACAGCTTTTGGGTTTGCAGTTAGACTCCTACTTGGAAGAGCTCTTCAGATTCCCTCTCAGTGCTCAGGGCTTTGTTCAAATGTATTTATTTTCCTGTGCCTGCCTCTTTTTGCTTGTTTGTGCTCTCTGCACATTTCAGCAGTGCAGGTGCTACAGAGCAGTAACAATATAAAACTCATGAACTATTTGTGGGTACAGGATCCAGACCTGGAAGGGAACATGTAGGATGCCAAGTCCAAACTTCTGTAGTCAGATGCAAGTGTGTGATGGATGCTTATATACTGGAAGAGTTTACAGAATATCTGTATCTTATGCTGTCCTATCCCCTAAGCCACCAAGCCCTCTTCAGCACCCTGTGACAAGTGAAAAATACATGGAAAGAGTCCAAAAGCTACATAAACTCTAGTGTGCCATAGAAGGAGACAGGGAGAGATCCTAGAGGTTGTGAATGTCACTGATGATTAGGTAATATTCCCAGATGACCCCAAGAAGTCTCATTCCCTGAAAATGAGCCTCATGAGAAGGACCTGGTTCTCATGCCATGCTTCATATGACTGCAGACCTGTAAAGATCACCACTTCCAATTTCAAATTTTCTTGATATTTAAGCTATTTTATGTGTCTGTTTGATGTGATGTAATACTCAAGCTGTGGTTTGCTTGCTGTTTCTACTGATCCTGTCAGCTGCTCCAAAGTCACATGTAGGCTTAGATGCAAATAATCTCGCTACCAGTTCAGGAAGCATGGAGGGAGTTCATAAGAGGAAGGTTAGCTGGAACAGAAAACCTTAGATCAGGGGGATTACTGTAGCCTTTTGCTCACCAACAGCTTCCTGATATGACCACACATTTATAACCTGAGCAACGCCACCATCTATGTGAACAATGCTGGCCAGGCATTTGGAATGGTGCAGCCCTGTGCTTTGCTGTATGGCCTGTCCCCATCACATGCTTGGGGAGCCAGTCCCATGCTAAGTAGCCTCTGTCCCATTCCCTCCTCCCTGACTGCCTTTGGGCAAAACCTTGCCTTGATGGTGACTGTTACATGTGTGCTGTCATAATATGAAATAATAAAATATTCTGTATGTTGAACATTTGTACCATTAATGGTCTGGAAAAAGACTGGTCTAGCTGGTTTCCCCTCTTGCTGCTTGATAGGGAGATCAAGAGGGATCTTTGGTTCCACACTTGTTTCTTCAGAAGCTCTTGATCAACCTCCAAGGGGTACCTGAATTTTGAGATTGAGTTCAGAGCAGAGATGATGCATGGCTCTGGCTCTGGATTATTACAATGGTTGAAACCGGTGCTACAGGGATGGTTTTTATTATTTTATTTATTATTCGGCTACAAACTGAATTTTGTCTGAAATTCAGTGTCTAATCAGGGTTTGGCTTTGAGCAGAGACAGAAGCCAAGGGAAGCACAAACACTTAGTCTAGCCCTAAGGCCCAAGGTCTGCTCAAAAGATGGAGACGTGAAGAAGGTTTACCAGGATTGCTGACATGAACACATGAAAAAAAAAATGCCAAGGGAATTAAAGATAAACACCCCTATTTCTCTGTCCCAAGAAAGCTGAATTAAACAGCAAGGTGATGAGGCTATCTAGCTATTGAAAAGCATTACTGGGAAGTTAGTGACAGTGGGGTTCATAGAATCGTAGAATCATAGAATGGTTTGGGTTGGAAGGGACCTTAAAGATCATCTAGTTCCAACCCCCCTGCCATGGCCAGGGACACCTTCCACTAGACCAGGTTGCTCAAAGCCCCATCCAACTTGGCCTTGAACACTTCCAGGGATGGGGCATCCACAACTTCTCTCGGCAACCTCTTCCAGCGCCTCACCACCCTCATAGGGAAGAATTTCTTCCTTATAGCTAATCTAACCCTAGCCTCTTTCAGTTTAAAGCCGTTACCCCTTCTCCTATCACTACATGCGCTTGTAAAAAGTCCCTCGCCAGCTTTCTTGTAGGCCCCCTTCAGGTACTGGAAGGCTGCTATGAGGTGTCCCCAGAGCCTTCTCTTCTCCAGGCTGAACAACCCCAACTCTTTCAGCCTGTCTTCACAGGAGAGGTGCTCCAGCCCTCTGTTCATCTTTGTGGCCCTCTTCTGGACTCACTCCAACAGGTCCATGTCCTTCTTACGTTGGGGGCTCGAGAGCTGAGCGCAGTACTTCAGGTGGGGTCTCATGAGAGCGGAGTAGAGAGGGAGAATCACCTCCCTCGACCTGCTGGTCATGCTTCTTTTGATGCAGCCCAGGATACGGTTGGCTTTCTGGGCTGCAAGTGCATGTGGTCAGGTCATGTTGAGCTTCTCATCAACCAACACCCCCAAGTCCTTCTCCTCAGGGCTGCGCTCAATCCATTATCTTCCCAGCCTGTATTTGTGCTTGGGATTGCCCTGACCCATGTGCAGGACCTTGCACTTGGCCTTGTTGAACTTCATGAGGTTCACATGGGCCCACCTCTCAAGCCTGTCAAGGGCTGATAATGTTGTTGGCAGTCTGAACAATTATTTCCCTTCAGCATTCACAAAAGAAGCTGAAGGTCACATTTCTGTGACTAGGATACTTTCCCTGGGGGGAAAGTGAAATGTTAAAAGGCTTTATGATTATACCAAATCAGATAGATAGGCAATTAGAAGTATTAAAAGTTAACAGGTAGCAGGTCCTTATGAATTATATCTCAGAATTCAGAATTCAATAAGTGGCAATGGAAATAAAAAAATCTTTTTGCTGCTGAATTTTGATAGGTCACCACAGACAAGGGCAGAGGGTAGGAAGAATAGCAAAAGGCAGACGGCAGGGTTAAATGCAACAATACTGAGTAAAAATTAACTGGGAGAAAGAGGCAAGCCAGGTCTGTGTTTGGCTTGAGCAGAAGGTGTAGGAAATGCTGTTCAGGGATGAAGGCAGCAAAGGATATGGTGATCTTGCACCTGTAATGAAAAGACCTAGGAATGCCTGTCAAAAGAGAGAGGAAAATATAGTAGCTGGGAAAGCAGTGAAGAGGGATCAAGCCAAGGAATGGCTTAAGTTTTCCTGTCCTACACATTGACCTCAGTCCCAGGACAGCCTGCCACTGAACGAATGTCACAGCAGAAGGATGGCATTCCCAAAGTACAGCCTCCAATTCAGAAATGGTCCTTGCAGAAGTAATAAAGCTAATCCCTGTCCTCTTCTTGCCATTGCTCTCCACGGCTTCTGTGCTGTACTCAACCTCCCACTCTTGAAACACCTTAATCTAAAAGTGGAATGAATCACAGTTGACTTCAGTTGACCATATTGCTAGATACTTGCATGGCTTCCATGTGTGAAAGTACTTATCATCCTAAGAAGCCTGGGGAGGCACTGGGGTAGAGGAAAGAGCATTTTGTTTCCCTGGGAGAGTAGGGGGAGGTTCTGCCAGCATTTCCCAATAGTGCCTCTGCTTGAGAGTTGTTTGGAAGAACGAGAGTTATGGTAAGAGGAGAAGATTGAATTGATGCAATTAAACATGCTCTCACAGGTGCTCTTATGACGGAGAAGAATCATCTCTTTCCCAGCGTTAACTACAAACAGTACAGGGGATAATGACCAGTCCTTTAGGCCTCTTTCTACTCTAGTGTATGATGTATGATACCTTTCCCCTTTGATTTGCTTTCATTTTTTTTAATCTCGTTACCGATGCGTTATGGCAGCACGTAAAGACTCTGCTGAGATACCAGGTTCTGTAAAAGAAATGGGGAAGAAACATATTGTCTTGCAGTTATAAGCTCTATCAGTCTGGATGGACAAAATGGGGAGGAAATGGCTCCCAAACATAAAACAGGGATAACGCTGAAGTACAGAGAAAATAAGTGATTTGCCCATGTCATGAAGGGAGTTAATGGATGAGCCTCAGATTGGGTAGGGATGGGCAGAAGAGCTCATGTCAATGCCTTATTCAGCAACAGGCTCCAGGCTTATCCAGAATCTCCATGAATAACTAACACAAATACTGTAATAAATAACAATGACAAATAAAGCTATGCAGCAATTTATGGAGATATTTTTCCTATTTGCATTTTTATGTCTTTTTAAAAGCAATTATTTTTTATTAAAAGCAAAAAAAATTGTTTGTAAGAAAATTCTGAAGAGTATTTTGTTTAGTTGAAGAGACAGAAAAAAGCTACTAGCAGGACTTGAGCAGTTAAACTGACTGCTTTTGAGTCAAGAGAATCCTTCATTCTAGTATTACCTGAAGAACTTACTTTGTGACCTTGTATAAGTCATCGATTTCCTCATGTCTCCACCAGCCCTAGTGAAAAATAGGAAAAAAACCCAGGATCTCACTTAGAAACAGATTTCACAGCTGATCTGTCTTCCCTTCAAAAGTGAACTATGGAAATAAGAAAGATGACTGCCATTTAAATACTGGGAAAAAATCATGGAAACAGGATGAAATAAGGGAAATGGGTGGATTCTGTAACCCACTGACGATGGACTAAGAGTAAACAAACTCTAGGTATCTAGCAAGAGTTAGCATGGCCATTATGAGCTTAAACAATGGGCACAGCCGTGTTCATTGCTACAGTCGCGTATGTCTGTTTTACACTCCAGCTCTTCACTGCAGCCATCCTGAACAGAGACGGACCAAGAATCTCAAAAGCATGAGGCAACTCAGCCTGGCTGTAAGGTGCTGAAAATACAACCACGTGTGTTGTATTCCAGATTCTGCACTTGATCTGCTCTGTTAGGAGGGAATTTTGCCTCATTTCCCTTTCAATCTTTTTCTGTTTTGTCTACTGTAATTTTAATAAACAAGTTTTTTAGGAAAAAGCATTTAAAGTGTTTACTATAATGAAGTACTGATCTTCTCAGTACTGTTTAGACCTGTCTTTACTTTAGGGAGAAGTGTCCATTTATTTCCTTTCCAGTTACTCTTTAGCATGTCATTCTGTAAAGACCTAGGAAAACCTGAATGCTAAAGAAACTACTCTAGGAACCTGCTCAGGAATTTTGCATATACTACACAGCAAGACCAGATAAAGTAACTCTAATTTATTTTATAAGCAAGTTAACAGCACCATTATTTTATGCTTTGGTCTCAACTATGGCTGACAAATATTGTAAATAGAGCCACTTGAAAATGCTGTGAAAGTCTCAAATGATCAATAGGTTCCCTTGTAAATTTCAGGAAGACATTTTGACCAATTCTATCTTTCAAAAGCATTATGTATTAAAAGACAACCTTATTTAAGCTGAGAAGCAGAGCAAAACCCAAGTGAAATTCTCCCAATTTTGTTACGATTTTCACCCAAAGAAGGCTTTCTTAGCCTGAAATGGAGCCTATTTGTTCATGATTGGCTAAAAGAATATAACTTCTTTACGTATTTTTTGCTTTACTTACATGGTTACATGATTGGTCTGGCTACAGCAACACAACTACTGCCCATTACTTTGTTTATAAATTTCATTCAAAACCAGAACTTTTTTTTTCCTGACATCCAATTTTGTGCCAGGAGCAAGTTCTCTAAGCATAGCAATGAATGTATGAGCTTTCCACTGCTAACTGTCAACCATTGACAAAAAAAACCCAGGTCAGACTACAGTTCTGCTAGGTCCCATCACTGTTCTGGTCTCCGTGTGAGAAATTGGTTATTCCTCTTCATCCTTATCTGCATCCGTTGACACCCTCGGTTAGGGTATAAGTGCACTGAGAACATCAGCAGTTTGGTCTGTTGCATGTTTCTTAACATGGGAACTGTTGAGTTAGCAAATTATAAGGCATCAGAAAGCAGCAAAACTGTCGCTGAAAACCAAAAGCTCCACTTGTCAGTGAGCAAGCAAAGTGGAAGGGAAAATAGAATTAGTAAACTTACCTCCAAAATTTAGCTTGATCTATGTTTAGTCAAAAAGGAAATCCATTGTGGAAACATCAATCAAGATAGTTAGAAATTGTATCAAAAGATTAAGTAATTGTTGGATTAGAAAAGTCTGAGAAATGATGGGCAATACTTTTCTTTCCTTCTGAGGAAGGAGGGCATGTAGCTGAATTATAGTGCTGCTGTCCAGAATGTGTTTATGTTCCTGCTGCAGATATTAGTGAAAATATACCCCATGTCGTTCATGTGGGACACCAAAGGACCTGCCCACATACCTGCATGCAGCTACAGCAACAGCTGTCCTCCTTGGCTCCAGTTCATGAGAGTTTGGGAAGTGTTGTGTCTCAAATGAAAGGCAGTGTCTATGTCCGAATCTCCCACATTCAGGTCAGCACGAAGCCAGGGGCACAGACGTAGTTTAAGGTTTCCTTTCTAATGACTCAGCTGTAGTCGGAGGGATTCAAACCTCCCTACAGCTATGTACAGGCACAAGGGAAGCTTCTTTGGAAGCACAACAGCATGGGGCGGCTCCTGCATTTCCCTCTCTCCACTCCAAGATTATTTAAGTGATCCTTCCTATCCTTTGTAAGATCTGACTGTAGCAAAGTCTCTTGGTTTGAGACTTGGTAATGCTCAAGAAAATGGGGTCAAGCAAGAACTATTAGACCATTGACTTGTCCAGATTTCAATGAACTGGAAAACATCCATTGAAACTTGGTCATCACCATAACCACATCATGGCTGAAGTTCTGCAGTTCTCAGAATCCAGTCCAGGTAGGAGGATTTATAGTTTTCCATTTAAGACTCAAAAATGGTCTTTGAGAATTGAATATAGAGTCAGAAGTTCTCGGTGAATCTGGCCTCAATTTTGAAATTTAAGAAAGAATTTAAGAATTTAAGAAAGAACCCCCAAATACTTGTAACATTAAACAGCATTCAGCAAAGCAATTGCTAAACATACACAAAAGATTAATAATTGCCCTTTATAATATATTCATATATCCTGCTTTGCCTGCATGATGTTATTGTTACTGTGCATTCTGCTGCTTCCTAGACTATTGCTTTTATTTCCTGAGAAGGCTGCTGGCCAGCTGATCTTGAGAAGGTGTAGAACAGTGTTGCATCTGGATTCTGGCTCAACCCTTTCTTCTTCCTGCTGTGTTTACCAAGAATTACACAGGCGAAAATGTCACTCACCTTGTCAACAAGGACAATCCTGTTGCAACTGCAGAGAAGAAAAAAAGCTGCCTGCTTTTCTTTGCATCTATTTGTCAGCATAGAAATATCAGAGAATGTTTCCTTCCTGCCCCAAGTATTCAGTACCATGATGCCATTGTTCACAACCAAAAAAAGATGCACAGGTTTGGTGCAGCCATGTAGCATGCATGACTAAGAGAGGATATGAGACCTTCTGACCTCCTATTGCCATCAAATTGTTGCCCACTCAAAGTGAGGGCAACAGACTCAGATGCCAGCAAGGCTGACCTTGGGTCTCTAGAGCTAGGTACAAGACTAATATCCCAGATACTACCCCAGCATCATTGGATATTAAGTACATTTAGAGCTGTGATGCCACTGTAACACTAATGTATTACTCATCGCCAACATCCAGACCCAGTTTTCAGGGTACAGCTGCAGCCTACTCCATGCCATGATTCACGGTTCAGAGTCAATGCCAGGTTTATCAAAATGCTAAAGTCAAGGATGATGCCATAGCCTCACTTCACGGAGACTCCTACTCCTGAAGAGTGCCAGCAGGCCTACGCCGGGCTTATACAGTCATTGTCCCCCAGCCTGGCAGGACAAATCAGTCGCATATACATGTATTTATTCAACCATTTACAAGCACAAACTGTCTCTCTGGGGAGTCACATTCTGCATTTCAGAATGAAAAGCCAAGAGTCCTGATAGCTTAATCTACCAGTTTTTGAAACTCCAGTCAGTTTAATGCCCATATTTTGGATTAAAATCCTTTATCCAGGACTCTTGAAAACTGATGACTGCATAGCCCTTTCATTGCCTTCATTATTCAGGATTCAGCTGGAAAAACGGTGCCGTGCATAATTCTGTCATCATGCGGTTCCTTGTTCTACCAGCCTGTGGTCTGTGATTCTTCAAAAACCCCAGGAGCTTGTGTAGACATGGGAATAAATTGCACAGTCCTCCCTTGGCAAATCTGAAATGACACTTGGATGCTCCTGCCTGGCATCTGTCTACTCGTGACATCTAGAGAGACAGAGCCCAGCTGGAGCAGAGCCTGGGCCTGCAGGCTGATGCTATATGTACAGCATTATACGTCGCTTCAGAAGCCAGTGTTGCTGGCTCAGCAGAAACGTACTTACAGCCATTAAAACAAAACAAAACAAAAAGCCAAGAAAAGCAGGCAAGTCTAATAATAGATTAAACCAAAGAAATATGCTGGGAGCAACATTGTTTTCCATGGTGACCAGCTTGTCAATGAACCACAAAAAACTCCCAGTGAGCAGTGCCATGCCGAGATGCTCCTAAACTACTCCAGCCGCTGTTCACCCGGCGGCTCCCAGGGAGGAATGGCACACAGTTGTGTGCTTTAATGACCTGACCCCCCTCACACAGGTCCTGTTGCTGCTGGTCTTGCTACAAACCTGAAACAGTGAGACTTGCTTAAAAAATGCATATAAATCAGGCAGAAGTCCTCTGAGCTTCAGACCGCAGCCCATTACAGTCTAGAAGACAGGAGAAAGACATAAAATATGGGTTTGTTTGCCCATATCAATTGCCTTTTTATCTCCTGTCTTCTAGGCGCAAAGGCATTTGAAGTGAGGAGATGTCAGTTTTGTTTTGTATGTTCACAGTTTCATTATAATAAATTATGTCTTTGACACATTTTTGTAATGAAGGAAAGAAAAGAAAAAAAACCTGCCCAAACCCTTGTAGTCTCAGGTACAGAGAGATCACACGCGTTCTGGCGATGATTTTTGACATCCAGAGAAATAATGTAATTCAGGTGTCTTAAAAGAGACATCAGAAGACAGGCTTCAGACACCCCGCGGTTTGCCATGCTGGTTTGCTGCAAGTTTAAGCCCACTGCCCTGCTCTGGGACCCAAGGTCAAAGCCTTGGGAAGGTGGATGGAAAGACTGGAGCCTGCGGGAACTTGTGGCACAGCCGAACCATGCCACAGCTCTCGCCACAATCACTCTCGCAAAGAGACACTGTGGGTCTCGCTAAATGGGGAGAAAGAGTTGAAGTGTCCATTGCCCGCACGAGCTTGAAATCATTGTCTTTGCTGCCTGACACAAATTGCAAACGCCTGAGAAAACCCAGCAGAAAAGCCATGAAAGCAGGGGACAGCTGGAGTCCCATGCCTGCCCCGTGCTCACTCATTGTGCAGCCGTGAGAGGCACTCGTACCTGCCACCTCTCCCTGCTTGCTCAGCTGTGAAACGTGTCTATCAGTGCTGTTCTCGGTGGGGGATTAATTAAAGTTCCTAAAGCACTTTGAGTATACTCAGATGAAATATCCTAGAGAAGCACAAGATATTTAATCCTGTGATAATATTTATTTGGCTGATGCATGCGCTAGAAGGGGAAGGAAAACCAGGGCACATGCCTGTTTAAAAACATCCTTTCTCATTAAAAAGGGCCAAGCTAAATTAAAAGGTTTGTGGAATGTGTTTCCTGTCAGGCCTTGAGCCTGGGGGGAAAACTACTGGAGGAGGATTTGTGACTGTAGTTTGTGGCTATCTGAGCACAACTACAGGGCTTTCTATGACTTGTGAGACTGAGGGCTGACTTATTTCATTGCCCTGTAATATTGCATGCTGTTGATACCTGCATTAGTGTGTCATCCAGTTCAGCTATAGCAAGTATTAATTGTCTTTCCAGATAAAAATAGTTTATGCTTTTTTTTGTCTGAATTTTTTAAATTTAGGTAGAAGCTAGTGACTTTATATTATTCTGCAAGACCCAGCTGCAATCTTTCCTGAAGCCCCTGGTAAAAATTGTCGTGTATTTTGTTTCACTATCTAAAGATCTTTAATCTTTCAAAAGTGACACAAAATACATAGTTGCTCCTCTAACTTAATTAATTTTAATTTGTTGTGATCCCATATTTGCTGTTTTAAGAATCCTCCCAATCTAACTTCAAGATTCAAAGCCAGACAAACAGCCTATGGTGCAAACTTCACATCTGTATCGCTTTACACTTGGCAGGAGAGATAGGTGCACTCATTTACTGGAGCTCAGCATGGGGTGAGAGTTCAGAGGTTATCATTCCTGATGGCTTACATCTTTACAGATGTTTTCCCTTTATGAACAACAGAACTGCTTGTCAGTCACAGCTCAAACCTAAAAAACAGACGCCGATACCTTCTTTTCATAATGATTTCCATGTTTTGCAGAGTCCCTCTTTTAGGGTTCAGTAGTGGGGAAATTATTACAGATTAAGAGTTGCAAGAGATTAGTTAACATTTTAAATGTGTGTAGAATATGACAAACTAAAATAGTAGTGAAAAATATAACCCTAGTCAAAACATATGTGAAACCTAATCTGCAACAATCCTGACTTAATGTTAAAGCCTGTATCACATTTTTCCAGTCTTGCCACTGCGGGAATACTGAATGCACATATGTAGTATACATTGCTATAGAATTGATAATCTAGCTGAGATATTGCAGTAAAGCCTAAACTTGACTGGATCAGATTTAGGTACATGACTCATTGGAGTAGTGACCTTTAGTTTAGTCTTGGTTTGGTTTCTCCAGCCATTTACAAAAAACCTGAAGAACAGCACCTGGGTAAGAACGAATGCCGTTTGACAGAGAGAAACTCATAACCAGAGGTTAGGTCGTTTACCCAAATCTCATGGGGAGCCTAAGTGAGAATTAAGAAATTGACCTGCTTTTTGCTCCTGAGCAGACCAGGTTAGCCCAAGAGTTATTTTCCTTGCTTGCAGTGAATAACACTTAATGTTTGTGTTACAAATCCGGCCTCAATCTGAAGAAGAGTTGCTATGGTCACTTCTTCTGCAGTAACTTTCATCCAAAAGATGAAAGTTTGCTTTAAGCTTTGTGAACTTCTGAATAAGTGAATTGTGGTCACTGGGAAATTTGTAAGTGTTTAGAAAATACAGAGATTGTTTCAGATGACAATAAGCAGGTAAAAAAAAAAGCAAGCAACTTAAAGAGTTGCCCCTCTTCAACTAATCATCAGTAACTAACTGTGTACGAACCTCTTGCCATCTGGAGCACAAGCCAGATCAGTGGTGTGTATTTTACACAAAGTGGATATTACTTTGCAGAGCGACAGACTTGGAAGCCACACAAGACCAGTTACCACACCTTAGCTAAGGGGAAATCTTAAATTGCTTCCATTATATCACTGGAGATTATCTGATCACTCCTTATTTAAATATTTAATTTAGCTCTCCCGGTCTTATAGTTTTGTAGTCATTTCTTTTTTTGTAATACTAGAAAGAACAGTACTTTTTGTCTGCATATGGTTTTCAAATTCTAGCTGTGATTATATATGCATAAGTTCTTTACAATAAAGAGTACCTACAGTGACACAGACTTGAAATCTGCATTTTGTGTCTGGAAAGACTGAGTGGGGATGGGTGACTTGTCACAGGCAATAAAAAATATTGGTGGCGCATGTTTGTGTGTAGTCTGTGAATGCTGTTTGATGTACTTATCAGTTCCTTCCTACAATATGTCGTAGTTACCGAACAGCACAGCTTGGCTATTGATGGGTAAAAGAAGTAGAAGATAAGAGAATAGGCAGACAGTGATTTGGATTCTGCAGATGATATTTTGCAGGTTGGAAAGGACAAAGACAATCTGCAAGCACCAGCAGCTGATACAGCCTCAATAGAAGATAATTCTGGGCTTGAAGACAGAGAAAAAACATATGCACAGTAAATCATGCAAATCAAGTCTAAATGGTGGGGCATTTGACAATGAGGCAGAAAATGATGGAGTTGGAGGTTGTTTCAGGTTTTTTTACATCAATTTTGTAATAAACTTATTGTTGGACTGATAAGCTATTAACTTCCTAGCGGGTCAAAAGGCCATGGTGATGGAGCATACTAGGATAAAAGCAGACTTGTATTGGGAAGAGGGAGGACTGAATAATGGTCCCTCTAGATCTTCTTTGCTGACTTCCCTGAGTCCTCTGAGAAGTCACAAGTGGGTGAGAAGAAGCCAGTTGGTGGGAGGCAGTGGGGGCATTTTCCAATATTTAAGGGTGAGAGGTTCTTTTTTTCCATTTCATTATTTCCAGTTAACTGCTCCTTCTGTGAACATTTAAATCTTTTTTAAAAAAACAACCAAACAAACAAAACAACACAAAAGCAGCAAGACTGTTTCATGCCTGCATCCCTCTGTAAAATCCCTGGAGCACTTCCCCTTGGAGTGGATGCTGACCAGATGAAGAAAGCCAAATCGAGCTACCAGCCATTTCTTTGTCACTGCAACATCTTGCAGGAGAGTGCGATACTTGGGGATAGAGATAACGACCAACTGTGGCACCATGCCATGGAACTGTCAAATTATCTTGAGAGAGGATGGTAATGAATGTGTATCACTGCTACATATGATTTGCTTTTAAGCAGGTAGGTAGGGCTGTGACTGAACACAAGCCATTAAATTATGAACAGAAGGAGAGCTATCCAATTTTCTGCCTTGCTAAGGAAATGAATAGTTTTAATGATAGCTGAAGACTCCAAGTTTGCCCTTCCTTTTGTAATCTTCCTCAATTGTTTCCTTTAAGTACAGCAAATCTAATTCTCTAGTCCAAACCATCAAGGTTGTGCTGGTATAATTCCATAGAAGTTTTTTGGAGAAGATGGGTTTTGTTTTAGTGCAGTGGAAGGAAAAATGAAGTTCATTGTTCAAAAGCTCCTCTGGCAGTGAGATAACTGGAATACATCCTTTTGCATCCCTTCCGCTCCATTATTGGAATGTCTTCTGCAAGAAGAACTTGAGTTAGGGGCCCCTTTCATAACCTGTGCTGCATCCAGACTTTCTTCCCCATGTCCACATAGAGGTTTCACTCAGGACTAATTTCACCAGTGCTTAGAGAAGAATATGAAAATGGTGCAAATAAAAGGACTGTGGGACAGATTGCTATAGGAGCAAAAACTACACTCATCAACAGGAGGTTCTGTCACCCACCAGCTGTGGGCATGCAGAACTGCAAAAACTTTTATTCAAATCTTATTGACAACGCTGTTATTGATACAGATTGTGGTCACTATAAGATCACATCCTAGAAATGAAAGTGCTGTGCTCAAATCCATACTTAGTAAAGAGGCCTGCAGGATAAATTTTAGACTAGGATCAGCTTGTGCAGCTTAAATAAGAAGAAAACCTGTTTATAGTGGGTTTTGTCTGCCTCATATTTACAGTTTCTGCACTTCTGAGTCCTTTCTCCATTTTGTTGGGATATATCTGAAATATTTCTATATATGAATTTCTTACAAAGATGGCTTTCTGCTATTGCAAACTGACCTTAAGCTCTGTACATTAAAGAGTAGAGTTAAAAAATGTGTGCATTAAGGGTACTTTCAATACATGGTGCATGTCTTCTGAATACCTTTTATCTAGTTCTGATTAAAAGCATTTCAGCACCAAGACAACTTGATGGGTTTATGACTTATTGACTGTCCTGTTACTATGTAACATAGTTAATTGGCTCTCTCCTTGCTTTAATCTCTGATGTTTGATTCTGCTAAATCTTTAAAATATGTTTTTGACTACATCATCCTGTAAGTGTTTAAAATAAATATTCCTCAAATGTTTTTTTTCAGTTCTAATAAGTTCTGTTTAACAAATAAATGCGAGAAGGAGTGGGGAGAAGGAAGAATGCATGAAATATTCATAAAGGCCAATATGATACAGTCAATAGATAGGGCTTGTTAAGCTAAAAGCTTGTTTTACAGGGCATTGAAGCCTGGATTCTCAGCTGGGGCAGTCTGAAATAGCTCTGTGTAAATCACACTTTCCTTTTCCTCTTTCCCTATATTGACAGGGGAAGAGCCACCAAAAGGAGGGAAAACTTCTCCTCTTCCTTTTAACTATTGTTTGTCTGCAATAGTCAGGAGAAGCAAGTCCCTTCTGGAGCTCCTGCATAGTGACTTTGGATGCTAAAACATCATTTGGAAGAGGTGCACAAAAAATGTGGATAGGGCCAATGTAATTCAAAGCAAGCGTTTGTTTCTGTGCATCTGTGCACATCTGTGCATATCATCCATGATGCTCTGATGGGAGTTGGCTGTGCGGGTGCATTATTGTGGGGGCCTGTGACTCTTTCATGGGTAGTGCCATTTGGGTCTAGCCATGGATATGGCAGGGAGCACAGACATGGGTAGAGGTGTATGGCATGTGACAGCCACAAATAAGCCTCTTAAGAAAAAAGTTAACAGGGGTGTGTGTGCGTGTGGACATTTGAAAATGTAGTGAGAGCTGGGCAAGGACCTGGATGCAGGACAATGGGGTCATAAGGTATCCTGCTTTGGCCAGGAGAGTTTGTACAGCACATCTTGCTCCCTCCAGGGTTCTCAGGGACAGCATGACCCTCAGCTCTTCACTGGGACAAAGGCATCTCCCTCTCCAGCCAGGGGCCAGGGGAATTAGCTTGTTTGCACAATGTCAGAAAACAGATGTCTTGAGTCCAGCTCCTCCATCAGCCCATACCCTTTAAAAACCCAACCTAAACAATTAGCCACATACTTCTGGGGGTGTCTGTGTCACAGACAGATCCTCCTGGGTAGCCCTGAGAGACGGGGAATGATTTGGGCAGGCTGTAGGGCTCTTGCGGTGCTTTCTGCATTCAGGAGCTGGTGGTGGTGGGACTGAGCCCTGCACATGGTGCAGAGCTGGGACTGGGCAGTGGTTGGCCTCACTGCATCTGTCTGATGCTTCATACTAACCTTGCATAGCAAAGGGGAAAACACAGTAACTGTGTATTATTTTGTTGGCTGGAGACAGGAGTGAAATCCTGATGGGGTGTAAAGGTGCACTTATCTGTGCTCTGAAGGCAATGGGAAATGGTGAGGGATGTTAGAGGGATTTCCTGTTATCTGTTTGTTTTTACACATTTGAGTTAAAAGGACACAATCTTGGGAGACTTTTCATGTTCAACCAAGTAAGTGGTTTGTTGTCACTAATATATTTGTGGTGATTTCTGGGAATTCCTTACAAAAAAAGAAGTCCCAGAGAAAATATTCTGTGGAGTTAGGTGTCTGCATGGTTTTGTGGCTTTTGAAAGCCTGTTTTTTCTGTAGGACAAAATGTCAATTAAAGCCATTCCTGTAACATGTCGCTAGAGGGACATGAAAACGTGGAATAGATTAGCTCCTGTTGTTCTTAGTTATTGCTTTTTAATGTGGAAAAACACAACAGGGATTATTTAGGGCTTTCACTTCTCTGACTGAATGAAAGAGCTTTAAAACATGATCTTTGAACTGCTTGATGCTTGTTTAAAAAAAAGAAAACACATATTAGTGCTGAAGATAATGTAACAGTATAGTGGTACACCAGCAAGTCTTCAGACATAAGACACAAAGAAATAGTGTCTTTTACAGTTCTTTGGAAATTAACTTCCTAATACCAGGTATTTATATTAAGCTTACCCACACACATGCACATATTCCTTTTTGTAGTGTAGATAAACAGTATTAGACCTACTTGCAGCCCAGAGTGTGAGCTCTAGCTACGAAGCTTTCGGTGTCACCTCCGAGTTGTGTTTGGCAGCCATGCGGGAAAAGGAGGCTTTCTCATGGACTGCTGCAGAAATGCTGTGGTGCACAGCTGGAAGGCAGCAATGAAACTGCTTCTTAGCAGAAATTGGTACTCTGAAAACAGCTCTCCTCCACCCTTGTCCGGCATCAAGCCAACAAGTCCAGCTTCAATCCTCCCACGGCTTGCACTGGATCGGAAAAGGACCATCCTGGCATTGGTCTGATCCGGGAAGCGGCAGCTGCCATGGCTGTCCCCGTATGTTTGAAACCTGCTGCCTCCCAGCCGAGACCTGTGATGACTGCCTGCAGGATGCCACGCATGCCTGGTGGGATGCCACAGGCTCCCTGGGCCGCCATCCGAACTTTAGGTTTGCAAACATGCAGCCAGAACACAGCCTAGGGAATCCTGCTGTTTTAAGCTTAATGATATTGTTCTTCACATTTATCCTGAAATAAATCTGTGCGCACCTAAAGCCAGTGCAATCAAAAATTGGTAGTAACCAGTTTTTGGTTACAAGTAATTTGCAGGGAAGCAAATGTGCCACAACTCCCTAAAACCTCTTTTTGTGAAAGCCGTTAAGAGAGCACAGCTGAGACATACACTCTCTTGGCCAGCCTGGCTTCCAGACAGCTCCAAGCACATTTTGGCCCTACCTGGCTCAGAGACACAGGGCTTGCAGCTGCCTTGCATCACCCCCTCTGCCGCTCCTCCAAGTCTCCGCTGTGGCCTCGACTGCCCGAAGCTGCCTCCAGCTCTCCCCTCACACCGAAACAGCCACCCGTAAAGTGAATTCTTTTGGTGCCCAAACGGAATGAAAACATTTCTCTGTTTCTGCATGGGGGACAGGAGGAGGGTGCTGGTGACTCCTCTCCCCCCTGGCTTTGCTCCAGGCAGAGAATTTTACTTACATACATTTGTCCACAGCCACTGCAAGGGTGCTTGGTATTGTTTTCCCTTCCAAACAACCCCTTGGGTGACTTTTGTTTTGCATGAAGTAATTAAGGAGAGGAAGCTGAGCCCTTTCCCTTCATGCCTTTGTTTTGCCTGTGTATCGTATTACAGGTGCAGGGGTCATGGTGTGAACGTGTCAAAGATTGGTGGCAATAAATAGCTCCAGAAGAGGATTTGTGTTACTGCTGCTTTGGTGGAAAAGTAGACAAATGTCGGCCTCATTTCTTCTTTTTTTTTTTTTTCCTGGCTTGTTTTTATTTTATTTTATTTTTAAAGAACGTAAAGACTCAGGAGAGTGTTTAGGTTTAGTTTGTCCCTCATTAACTCTTGAATGGCTATGCATGCAGCATGATTAGTTACATGTTGTACCTGTCACTGCCTCTGCCCTTGGTTCCGTCTAGCTAAAATATAGTAGTACCTCATTTCAGTAATAGACCTGACCTAGAGTAAAATGTGCAAATTCTTACAGAAAGTGCAATAATTGCAATTGATTTACACTTCTATGGGGAAATAATGTCTGTCTCAAACAATAACATCAGCTTTTTCTTAATTGCATTACATTAATATCATATTAATCTGTATTCGTATCCACATACAAAGCTGTGAAGCACATTTGGGCTGTGGTGGCTTTTTTCTCTACCCTAATGACACACGCAACTCTCAAAATATGTTACCAAGTCTGGGAAGCCCCTTTTTGCCCATTCCATAGAAGAAAGACAAAAGGGAATTAAAAAAATAAAATAAAACACTGGCCCATAACCAAGAAAGCCGTATCTCACTTACCGCCGCCTAAAGCTCCCATGTTTATTTTTGCTGTTAATCCAGTGGCAGGGATGATGCCGTATTAATGATGTGTGGGAGCCCAGGACTATTTCTTATTCCTGGCTCAGAGCATCTACTTTCAACAAATGTCTTTTACACACATATGTGACCTTTTGGCTATCTACGCTTAAGTCCACCTGTCAGGGTGGCATCGTGCCTGCTCATGAATGTGGTCCAACTGCTAGGGCATGGAGGAAACCAGCCTCTGTGGCCCTGTAAATGCCATTTCTTTGCAGAACACCTCGCTCTTCTCCCAGCTGCGTGGAACACGTGGCTCCCAGCTTTGGGGAGCAACCAGCCACCTGATTTCCAGACAACTCCAGTCCCGGACAGCTGGTTGGGATGTCTGAGGGGACACGGTGACAGATCTGAGTTGGCATTGAGCAAGGGAGATGCCCTGGCATGGCAGCCTCCTGGGCCACAGGGTCTCTGCAAATGCCAGCCGCAGCAAGAACTGGCTCCTTTGCAGCGGGAGGTTGTGACAAAGGTGAGACCCAGCCTGTAAAACCAATACTTTTCAACAGGGCAGACTCACAGATAAAATCACGGTCACTTTTCTCCTTCCTGAGATCAACCTATGCAACGTGGAGCACCTTGTGAGAAAGCTTTTACCAGCATGGTTTCCTTCAAAATAGATATATTTTGAGAAAGCTGCTTGATTTTTATTTGGAGTGGATGAAATTTCAGTTCAGAGGGAAAAAACCCAAAGTGTTTGATGTTGTCAAAACACCAAATTTCACAGTATGGTATTTGGCATAAAGGGTTGGTTTTTTTTGGTTTTTTTTTTCTGTTTTTCACTGTGAGACGGCTGTCTGAAAGGCAGGTTTTGTTTTTCAACTTTTAGGCAATTGGACACATTTTCTTACTTGGAACGCAATACACCGAGCTCTCCAAAGTGACTTTGTGTTTAATTTTTTCAAAAATTATACCTGTTCTGTTTCAAACTGGAAAACAATTCAAAATGGCAGAATTTCCCATGAAGTGGTAAGTCTCATTCCTTTTCTGCTTTGGCTGGGTTCAAAACATCACAGGGAGAATTTTCCAATAAGGTTATTTATAACCTTTTGAATATGGAAATGTTTCAATGTTTTCAACCTGCAGTGTGTGGAAACAAAGAGAGAAACAAAACATTTCCATGGTTTTTGGTAACTGAAACAACAGGTGCTAGACCCATGAATTATGAAAGGAGAACTGGGAATTAAACTTCTTTTCATCATATAACACTCAAGGAGGCAGTCAGTGGAATTGCGCAGAGAGCAGGGTTAGCACAAACACAAAGAAGAACTTTTCACACCCTGCACTAATTATATTGGGGAACTTTTTGACATGGGATGTTGTGGAGGCCAAAAATACAGATGGGTTCAAATTGGGATCAACAAATTTGATGGAGGAGTTCTAGCAGGGGCAATTATGATATTCCGGATGTTACCTCCAGCGCAGGAAGTCCCTGAGCTACAGACTGCTGGAAGAATTCCTATATTTCCTCTGCTTCCTATAGTTTTTCCTTAACTGTCTGCTGCTGTTGGAGGAAGGATAACAGGTTAGAGGATCCTTGGTCTGACCTTGTCCTTGTGTCGTTGGCTGGTCAGGGAACATGAACAGCAACCACGGCATGATAATGTAAATGAAGAGTCTAACAAGAGACTCCAAATGAAACAAGACAAAACCAAAAAAATATCATTTCTTTGGCTGGCATTTCTTTGAAAAGTACTGTACTGTATACTTTTGAAAAGTACATGTATTTCAGCCAACCCTGTTTTCCACCCTCAGTGGCATCTCAATAGCTGCAGAACACTGGGCAGGGACTCTTTACAGAGACCTTGTTAGGAAAAAGAAAACTGCACATCAATAGCAGACAGAGAAAATAAGAAGGGAGAAGAAAAGGAAGATGAAGTTTTTAAGATGGTTGAGAACATTTGGCAGCTATTTAATGCTTATCTTAATATTGTATTTGGCACCCAGTTACCATGGTGATTGGCAGCTGATTGACAGGATTACGTAATGGAGCTGTCTCTGTAGAGCAAGAGCCATATTTTCAGGGGAAAACATCACTTTGTTACTGGAGATGGGACAAACGCACAGTATGCTTGGATCAAGGGAGGGTTTTGAAGAGAGTCTTCTGTTTAAGCAACCAAGTACTAACAACTCCTTCCCAGCGAAATGCAAGTGAATGACAAATAGCAATCAGGACTTCAAGGCTGTCTAGAGGTCTCATCATCCTCATGACCATCTGACAGACCCTGTGGCAGCTGCCAGGCTGGCAGCACAGAGCACCTATTGAGCTAGCAAGGTGGCACCCCAGCCTCAGGGATCTCCTATTTAAATGCAGGCCTAAAAATGTTGCTTTCAGAAATGTCTCAGAAGAAAAAATTGTAAATAAGGATAGCGGTAATAAAATACAATACAAGGAACCAGTGGATATCACAGCAATTTTCCTCTTGGATATTTAAAATAGTCTGGTTTTATTAAGTGGGGCACAATGTTGGGCGTGACAGCCTTGTTTGCTTGTGAAGTGCAAGTGAAGTGGTTTCCCAATTTCCCATTTACTACGCCAGTAACAAGGATCTCACTCCTACCGGTGCTGTTCCATACCTAGCACTTACACAATATCCCTTGATTTTTGTTGTCCCTGAACAGATAATCCTGGGATTTGCTCACACATTGGTGGGATTCATGTGCGCAGTGAAGGACTTTTGTTAGATTGGAAGAAAGGGGATGAGCTCCTTCAGGGACTGAGCCCACAGATAACATGGCTGGAGTGCTTCTAATCACCCTCTGTCCTACAGGACATGCTCCCTAACCCCCTTTCCTTCCAGGGAGATCTGATTCTGAACTGACTTTTGTCCTGTGTAATCAGGCTGTGTGAATCAGGCCGTAACAGGTGGCTGGAAAGCAATGCCGGACTTCCCAACCCTTCTGCTTAAGAGTAGGACATCCAGGAGCTCTCTCTTACCTGGAAAAGCTCAGAGCAACACAATAATAACCCTTCTGTCTACAGACGTAGGACCCTGGCTGGCTACACTGAGAGAAGGTGTTAGAGGGTGGTCATGCCACTCAATTGTCGCTACCCCAGGGATCTTCTCAGCTGCCATCAGACAGCAGCAAAATTCATCTTCTACTCCCAGCTGCTCTCCAGAGAAGCCGTTGTCCTCTGTGACCCCAGGGGAAGCCTTGACTCTGGATTTCCTTGTGGCAGAGCTAGCCTCTGGTGGGGCAGATGTCCTCTCCCCCCAGTTTCTGAACAAGCATGTACTTTCCCTTTCCCAGACTGTATTTAACACACACCTAATTATACACTAGACTAATGTTCAAGGTATTGCAAAACTAGGGAAAGCTCCATTGCAGAGTACAGGTACTTGCAGTATAGACAGCACATACGTGAATGCACGTATGGATGCGTGTACTTTGTAAAATGTAGTACAGATGTGGTCCACGCATCAGTCAGAGGCACTGCAAGTGATGGAGGGGGCTTGGATCTGCTCTGGGCACGTGTGCGTGACTGAGCGGTGTTAAAGGCTCTGTAACAGCAACTTGCATGAGTTGCAAGCTGCATGCTCAGTCTCTTGGCAGGTAAAACAGCTGCTTTTGGTTGCCCTCGGTGTATACGCTGAGTAATTTGTGTGGCCGGCAGGGTCTTTTGCTGTGATGCACAGCATGGAGCTCCCTGGTCTGCATATGGGGAGATGGGGTTTCCCAGGTTTTTCTCGATGCAGCCACACCGCTCACCCAGGGTGGTGGGAGGGCTGGGGGAAGCTTATGCCTTTGCCAAGGAGGCTGGAGGATAGGGGCAGCTTGTGGGGCTGGAATATGGTTGCCCCAAAGAAACACTGAACACAGTGGGGTTGGAAGGGGGATTTTATTTCCCTAGCTAGGAAATTAAGTTTCTGTACCTCTGACTGAGTTTTATATTATCAGCTGGAGATGATAAATCTAACTATTTTCATATGACTTTAAAATATCCTGGAAACAAAATGCAGTTTTCGCATCTCCCTTTATTCAGCACTGTGTCTCTGTCTTTCAGCGGGACCTGGAAAAAAGTCCGCTAAAGCCAAGGCAAAGACTCCCATTGACTTCAATGAGAGCTGGATCTGGCCCTTTACAGAACAGCTTTATAGGTCTCCATGCTCAGAGAGCTGTTGTCAGAGAGTAGCAGTTCTCCTGGACTACATGCCAGAGAGTGTTTCTTTATAAAGATACTTTTCTTTGGACTTCCAGCAACGACACCACCACCTATGCGCACACACACGCGCACGCACAAAAGCCACAGAGAAGTCATCCATCTTAGAAAACGTGTTATGCCTCCTAAGCATTTCTAAATCAAAGACTGATAAATAAAACATGGGTTCAGTGTTAAAAGGAAAAAAGAGCCCTTTTAACAGATTAAAGTGCTCACAGTGCCTGACACTGTGAAATAAGAGCATTGAGCAGCAGGGCAGTTAAGAAAAAGGACTGGTTTTGCTGACAGGTACAAGCTGTTGGTGTCTTGTAGCAGCCATTGGCAGAAAAAACGCCCAAAAGCTACTTCCCAGTAAAGCCTTCCCAGAAGGTAACAAACTGTAGCCATCTAGAACTAAAGTTTTGCATATTCTCCAGCTGAATGTTGCGAGACAAAGCTTCTCTCTGTGAAGGAAGAGGTAGAAAATAGTTTTTAAGCCCACCAAAATAAACAAGCAAACAAAATCAGCATCCTTTCTATTGCTATAACGGCTTATTCCAGCAGACTGGAAGCCCTCCTGGTTTTTGCAGATTTTTTTTTTTTTTTCCTCAGTGTCCTGATTCTTCCTAAAGCCCGGTGCACTGGGTTGGGTCCTTAACTATATTCCCAACTGCTCCTCAGCAGTTGCAAAAGAAGGGGTGGTAAAGCCCTCTGCACTTTCTCATTCCTCCAGGACTGCAAATAGAGAGGCCAGGACATCTAAAGGCTGTATTTGTACAGATGGGAACATTTCTCTGTATGAATTGGCATTAACTAATTACATTTATTTGGCTATTGAGAAAAGCTCATCATTAAGACTGATTTTTCTTTCACTCTTCCCTTCTGAGCCTCTGGTACCCTGATGGAGGGGAGTCTTACAGCAGAGGTCACTGAAAATCCTCCTGAATATTTTATCAGTTCTGCTTCTTATGGCTTAGTCTACAAAGACAAACCCGTATGTGTGAAGGGCATGAAGCGGAGAGCAGGGGGAGGAGGGATAAACCTGTGTCTGCCCTTGCTTTGCTTTCTGACCAGAACACAGAGCACGTTAGCAGTGGAAGTGGCAAACAGAAAGAATTTGCGCATCATTAGGATCACGCTTGATATGGAGTCTTATTCTTATTAGCAAAAAAAAGACCCAATCAATGTGAATGAGAACCAGATGATTTTGCTTTCAGGGTGGTAAGGAGCAGTTTTACAATGCCAGCCGGCATCCCATAACCTTTTAGGACTAACTTGCCCACTGCTCTCATGGATGTGAAATGTTGAGGCAAATGGCAAGCCTAGGCTGGAGCACAGACAGGCAAATCTGCGATGGTCTTTCCCTAACCCAGCAGTACGATGTGGCCATGTAGCGCCCACTGTCGAAAAGCCATGTTGCTGCCTCTGCCATTTGAGAACCATTTCCATGCAGTTGTATAAGCCATCTCCAAAATGCCCTGGACAGCAAGACACGTGACCAAAGGCAGGTGGGGGGAACCTGTAAAATTAAATTGCATTATTTATTGGAGAGAGCTAAGATCTATCTTGCCCTAGGATGTCATTATGCGCCTCTATCGTATGCTGATAGTCATCTGCAATCTGATAATTACTTTAATATTGTGCTGGTTTTGGCTGGGATAAAGTTAATTTTCTTCATAGTAGCTAGTATGGGGCTATGTTTCAGATTTGTGCTAAAAACAGTGTTGATAATGCAGAGATGTTTTAGTTGTTGCTAAGTAGTGCTTACACTAGTCAAGGACTTTTTCAGTTTCCCATGTTCTGCCAGGTGCACAAGAAGCTGAGAGGGGACACAGCCAGGACAGCTGACCCCAGCTGACCAAAGGGATATCCCACACCATATGGTGTCATGCTCAGCATACAAAGCTGGGGGAAGAAGAAGGAAGGGGGGGACGTTCGGAGTGATGGCGTTTGTCTTCCCAAGTCACCGTTACTGCTTTCCTGGAGATGGCTGAACACCTGCCTGCCGACGGGAAGGAGTGAATGAATTCCTTGTTTTACTTTGCTTGCGCGCAGCTTTGCTTTACCTATTAAACTGTCTTTATCTCAACCCACGAGTTTTCTCACTTTTACTCTTCCGATTCTCCCCCCCATCCCACTGGGGGGAGCGAGCGAGCGGCTGTGTGGGGCTTAGTTGCCAGCTGGGGTTAAACCATGACAAATATCTTTCTAAAATGATAATTTAACAGCTTTATGAAAGAAACCCCTTTTTGACATACTGACACCCCTGACAGACCACAGTGTTTGTGCAGGGACTGAATGGGACCAGAGCCTGGCAAACCACACTTGGTATCCCCTCAGCAAGGCAGGCTTGGCTCTGTTGGCAAAGGGAATCATTAACTCCCCTGGGATGCCGCTTATGTCGGGTTTGGGGCCATACTGGCACAGCAGCTGAAGTTTGATCAGGATCAAAAGGGAGGTGAACACCCCACACCATAACCCATATGGGACTGCCACGCTGTCCCCTTTCTCTGTTCAGCAGGAGAGAAGGAGGGAGGTTTTGTCTGGCAGGCTAGCTCACCCTGTGTTCAGTGGTCCTTGCTTAATGTTATGCCCCAAGTGAGTTTTCTATTTGTCTTCCATTTATTTCATGTCACTCATAATTAGTATCCTTCCAGCCTTAGCAGGTCAGAGCTTCCTGTAGCATTTCCCTACATTTCAAAACTGATGGGAAGAAGTAATGGGAAAAAATACTTCTGCTCACAGGAAGCCATTCTGAGCTTGTTTTTTAAATATGTTTCTTTTCCAGAATCCCGGAAGAAGCTTCTACCTAAGTCAGAAAGGCTTGGATTTGCCATGGTACCGTTAAACTCCACAGCATCTCCAGCACACTCATAAGGCAATGGTTTTGGTGAAACACTTTAGCCGTTACAGGCTTGTCTACAGCTCACGTGCAGCCTGGGACTTTTCCCTTTTTAATTTATTTACTTATTTATTGTAGGATTGACAGCCTGTGGACTGATAGCTCAGGTTGGTCCGCTCGGTATCCGCTGCCGGGTGCGGAGCATTTGCCATGTTTCTTTGCCCACGTGCTTCAAGCCTGACACGCAGCGAGCACCTCGCAGCCTCTGCTGACACTGACAATTTACACCAATTACACTGACAGTTTTGTAGGGTGAACATTTACCCGCTGGGAGCCTGAAAGAGACCAACTCGCTTCATATAGGCTACCTGATAGTCGTTAGATAATAATGATTCACTGACCACAGCTGGGCTCTGGCAGACGGCCTAGATTTCATCAGTCTCCCCTGACACCTTCAGCCTACCAAACCTGGGACTTTTGAAGGAGTAAATGCCACCCACCATCGAGATTCTTCCCTCCTTTTTAAAAAAATGCTAGCAGATTTGTTTATTAATCCTCCCTTGCCCCTACTATGGGAAATGAGCAGAATGGGATGTCAGATCCATATCCTGTGGAAATGACTCTCCCTCCACTGCAACTCCTAATCCTCTCCAGTTCCCTTCAGCCAGACCAGTAGTAGCAGGAGCAGTATGGCATTAAATAAAAGCAGCAGTCAAAGAACTGAGCCCCTGTGCCCTAACTGCAGCACAGGCACAAGTTTAGCCAGCGAAAACCAGGGTGGGCAGAGTCCAAGTCCCTCGGCGACAAGAGCCCTGATTGTAGGCACATGCGCAGCACCCGTGCAGTGGGGTACTCCCAGCGCTTTGGGATGGTAGGTGCTAGTACCAATAAATAAAAAGAAATGTGGTGTTCCTAAGTTGTGATGAAAACGTTATGAGGGTTTGCCTGACCGCTAAAGCAGTAGCAACTTACAGTGTGTGCCTGCCTCTCGGGAAATCTCAGCTCTCCAGAAGGAAAGGAGAGTCTTTTTGCAGGAGTTTGGTGGTGGGCAATAGAAATCCCACCCCAGGCAGACAATTCCTTCTGGGAAGAAGAAAGGACCAAAATGCCTCCTCCCTCTAGTTCTGCAGAAAGGGAGTCTTCTTTTTACTAATTAACTAACTTACTAAATTTCTCTCGGTGTACAGACAGAGTGAAAACACTAAGCCATTCCTAACCACGCTGACAGGTCTCCTTTCCCTAACACACCTCTGTTTCTTTAAATTCGCCTTACTCTTTCCCCAAGGTAACTTCTGTCAGGCTTGTGTGCCCGTCAGAGGTATGGAAAGCTGTTGTGAGGTGCCAGACATGCCTCCACCATGTGCAGCTGGATGGGTCCCAGACCGCCTCCTTACACACGCTGGTGTTTTCACTTATCAGGCAGTGGTGCTTTTACGACTTCTTCTTTCCCCGAAGCAATCACTGTTGCTCTTGGAGTTGATCCCTGAACAGATGGAGTTTTTGGAGGGTAATAAAGAGGAGGGGGCCCTGTGGGGAGCGAGTGGGGAAGCTGCTCTGGCAGAAATGAAGGAGAGTTGAGGGGCTGGTGTGGGGGGAAGCAGAAAGGGCAGTGGGAGGGAAAACAGAGCCACTTCAAAGGGCTCAGACCTTGAAAGCCCAGGGGCTAACACCAGTGAAGACAGGTTTGAGATTTGACTCCATCCTGGCTGGCACTCTGTTGCAAGACATCCTGGGGATCTCCTCCAGTTGAGGAAAGTGATTTCTCCTTCAAATTGGTTCCTCCTACTCAGAAAATACTGAGACTTCATAAAGGAACAGACTGAAATGGATCTCCTACACTCCAACAGACTTGGGTCTAAAAGGGTGGATGGGGAGAAATCTCTTTTAAGAGAGATCCTTTTGATTTCTCAAAATCAAATTGGTTTATGCTGCCGTTTAAGTAATTTGTTGGAAATTTTAAACGTAAGAGAAGAATGTTTGCCCTTCTGCTGGGCACTACAGAACCCAGCAAAGTAGACGATCTCCATTCTCTCATCTTGGATCTGTTCCTGAAGTCAGCAGGTTTCTTTTTGAAGTCCACCTTGTAGCTGCCATCATAGGCAGAAGAGGCAGATGTGGTAGAAGAAAAACGGGTGAGAACTAGGAAGGCAATGAGAATGAAACTCTCCTAATGAGAGACAATGCTAAAGCCAGCTAAAACAGCATATTCATTCCTCTTTGGACTTCTGTCTCCCATAGCCATTTTCTCTGCATGTCTGCCCTTCCTTTCCTCTTCCTACCAATAAATGCTGTTGTCTGCGCCATGCTATTAACTTTTTTAATATCTCATTTTAAAAATTAATGTATTTTTTATAAAATCTCCCAATCGCTCATGCAGAGAAAATTGCCGGTTAAGGTGTACAGCATATACTGGTGCAAAAAGTAACTTTCGACGTTCTCCAGCTTCCACTACTGGGCAGCAATTTCTATTTTAAATAATGTTTCCTTTGTCAGCTGCATTCTCACTTATTGATGTTGAAATGATTTATAGCAGAAATACATACAATGGTGACATTGTTACGTTTAACTGCCTATTTTAGGTCTAAGCCAGAGAGCTTTATATATTCTTATGGTAACAATATTGTTTGGCTTGCTCTTCCTTGGGTTTACTCTTGTTTTGGGGTGACTTCCTTTCCCTCCCCTCACTCTGTAATGAACATGTTTATTTTTACAGCTAATCACTTAATGCACTGTATAATTTCTGCTGAATAGGAATACTGGCAGTTCAGCAATTGCTACCGTTTCTCATTTTTGTTCTGCAACTTAACAACCTACATTTGACACTCTGGTCTCTCCTCTTTTTACCTTCTTTTGCACCTATTTGCTGAAATGAGTCTCAAAAGGTGTTGATTTTTGTGGCAAGGCTGAGGCCCAGTACCTCAGGTTCCTCAAGCAGAATTCAGAGGCAAAGAAAACTTTTTGGTCTCAGAGCTGTGATTCAAGCCAGTTTATAAATTTCTCCCCAACAAATGCCTTTCCTCCACCACTGCTGCATCAGGCAAGTGGCACAAGTCCCCCTCCTACCATGAAATACCCCAGTATCTCCATTGCAAAGGGAAGAAAAAGTGGGCAGATGAAAAAAAGTAGCACTGCGTTATATCAGAGGAGAATTTGTGCCTTGAAAAGGAATTGTAGGCAACGACTCAGAACATCCTCAGGATCCCTCTGACCCACCTGAGGGGCACAAAGGCACTCTGATACCAGTTTCCTTCTCTGTTTTGTTCTTCTGATTAAAATCTGACCACATAATTTGCATTTTTTATAAAGGAGTTCATTTTTTTTCTTGCCATTCAGAAAACTGATTTCTCTTGCTCATGGATTTTCCCTTAGACTGAGAAAAATGAAATTCACTCCAAGTAATCAATTTCTGAAATTAAAGAAGCCCCAGTTAAGCATTATTCCCAAATCTTCTTGAAGGGAAAAAAAACAAGGGGGAAAAAAAAAAGATTTTATCCTTGCTTTAAGAAAAATGGGTGATGCATGAAATTGAAACTAGCTTTGCTGGATGAGGTGATGAGTAAAAATGAAGCACTCCTTTGTCTTCTGAGGGGACTAGCAAGCAGATCAGTAAGACTGACCCTTTGGCCTCCTGAGACTGCTAATAAGGGTGCCCTTGCCAATACTGTCTTTTTCTGCATGGAGCTTTCCTGTTTGAGACTGGATTCGCAATCCTCCCCAGGTTACTGATAGGCAGCAAAGTCTTGTTTGATTGACTGTGAAAACTAGGGGTTCTTGAGGCTGGGGTTCAATCAATCCCTGCTCTGGTTATCATCCCGCCAGGTCACTTCTGTGCTATGTCAGCCTTTTGGGTTTCTGGAGGAAGCTCTTTGCCCTAGGGAATATTTCGCACCATGTGATGATACCACGCCTGATGCTAGGAGGTATTGAACAGACTTCAGATGAAGGTCTCTTGACATTTACAATGTCAAAAATACCAACAAAAGACTTACATCAGCCTCCACCTATATCCTTAAATATTAGTATCTGCTGGCTGGATTATCATCTGTTGCATAATGATGTTGCTCTGCGAGTAAGAGGCTGCTCTGGAGATCCCTACCTAGCCAGCCCAGCTAAATCCTTGCAGGGGTCATTCTTTGGAGCTTGTTTTGTGTTGTCATTGGCAGAATTTCTCAAAACAGCACAAGCAAAATCACAGATCTTGCAATTTCCTGCAAAGGAGGTTTTCAGAAGCTCAGGAAAAAAAGGCTCTCAACAGGCTGGGGAGGAGCCTGCTTGCAAAATCCAGGTATGGATTTTCAATATGGTCCCATGTTACCTTGAAGACTGAAAAAACCTCACAATCTGGTAGGCACTTTCTGAATTGTACAGATTTTTCTTTTGGGCCCAAAATAATTTATTTCAACAAGAAAGAATGGAAGAAATCCACTGAGACCAACAACACTATTGGTCCCTTCTACTGTTGTGTTCCCAACTATATAACCAATGTTGCTGACACTCCACCCCTTCCCTTTTCAAATTCATAATCTCCTCTGAAAATACTTATACCTAAAATATTGAAAAAATCTCTATTCTAATTTTCAGTTTACCTGTGTTAGTCATTCTAGCTGAAATCAAAGGCCCCTTTGTGCTTAGGCACTGTTCAGTCAGAGCAAGACTCACTCCCTAAGCTGAATACTTTACTGATTAATAAGGCAAGACAGACCAAACAGGTGAAGCGTGGAGGAGAAGCAGCTTTCCTGAGACCATACATAAAGCAGGTCACTGCCAGAGCCAGGGGCAGAATCCATAGCCCTTCAACACCACACTGCTACTTTCCCCTTTCCCACAATCACTCACATTCTGGGTGAAAAGGAACTGGATTTAAATACTGTTGGATTGTTTTTTTTTTTTTTCTGCCAATACAGTAGGAATAATATAAAATTAGCAAATTCCACTTAAAAATTCAGCATTCCAGACCAGCATACAACAGCAACAGACTCTTCAATACAGAAACTCTTTATAGAGTGCTTGGGATGCTTGAATAAATATGTTTTACTTATCCTTTGTACTTTTATTTGCTTTTAAGATTAATTTTAAGTTGGCTGTATACAATTCACACTGCTTCCTCAAAGGACAGAGCACTAACACTATTTTTTCTTCCCTCTCTCCAAATCCCCATCCCCTTTTCACATCCACGTATTTGTCGAGCAGGCAAATGACTGCATTTTTGCTAATTGGCCATCTGACACACCCCTGACTTGCAAATTGGCTGCCGCCTCTTGGCATGAACAAATAAAGTGCTGAGTGGTTACTGCCTTTCCTTCCATATAGCAGTAATCTGAGTTGCTGATCTCTGTCTGAGCGCCAACTTTCACAACCCTTTTCGGATGCTCTGTCCATCTGACAAATTTACTTGAATGTGGCCAAATGTTACCAGGGGAAGGACTGGCACCACGCAGTGGCCATGCAGATGTCTTTGCTATAAAAGTCAGGCTAAAAAAAATGCCTGATGGCAAGTCTAAAATGCGTTTTGTGGGAAGGTAGGGGTGTCCTCCACTTGAGGCAATGAAACAAGAGTCATTGCCAATCCAAAGGCCATATCATGTTGTATATCACAGGGTTGAATCTTAGGCTAGTGAGCACTGCTGAGGGGCTTTAGAGGTAAAAGGGAGCCCTGTTGGACACAGCTGGAAAGTGATCTAAGAAAACCAACACTCATGCAGATCACCAAACCATCATGTAAGAGAAAACAGGCAACACCAGTTTAGGTTTGATTTGACATCTCATTCGTTGTGCATTTGCTTCTTACAAATGCATTTCATTGTCTTTGTGCACAGAAAATTAGTTTCAGGCCTGTCAGTGACATTTGTTTCATGATGTAATTAAAAAAAGAAAAAAAAAGGATTTGTGGCAGTGATGGCAGACTGTGCTAGAATTAATCCTAGCCAATTTCCCTGAAACCAGCAAGGACAAACACCCATGCTATTTCTTAGCATTGCTCCTTAGTCTGCTATTGTTAGAATTACCATGCTGGGGGAGAGGGAGGGAAGGTATTCACCCTGTCACCTTGGGTCTGAAATAGGAGGCTAGAACCCTAAATTCCCTTATATAGTCAGCTGAAAGACAGACTCCTCCAAAGGCAAGTTCAGAGCACCCCAGGGTGTGGCTGCATGGAGTCGAGTTAACGGATGGTTGATGCCCCAGCAGCAATGCGTGCCCCTTCCTCCCCACTCCCAGCCAGACACTGCCTCGTGTCAGCACCGGTACTCAGTGTCTCACCCTCCGAGCTATTTCAGCTGAGAGAAAACTAAGCCACAAACAGGAAGGATGAGCTGTTTTCTGAGTTAGCTTGGCTTCCAGAAGGGGAAAGGAAGGGGCAGTGGCCAGAGGGAGGCAGCCCTCCTCCTCTGAGTCGCACCAAGCTCTTGTATCATCTGTGGGTCTGCAACTTACCCAGGGAGCTCAAGGAGACCAGCTTTTAATTCAGACACCTCAGTTCATAGCCTAAAATTAGGCACTCTGAATATATTCCATTGCACCAATAGGACAGTCATAAATGTCCTGCCAGAGCCTAAAGATACCTCTCAGTTGACCCTCTCTACATCTACTTGTCTTTTCCACAACGGTCCCCATTCTTCCCCTTCCTGGCAAATGACCTGCAAGAGGGTCTTTACCTCTTCAAACAGTTCACTCTTCCTGGCCTCTGTGCGTTTTAAAATACTTTCTTCTTTGAGCTTGTTTTCTGCACTTAATTATCTAAGCAGCTCTGAGCGTAGGGTTGCTGCCGGTTTCCCTGACATCTGTTGCCCAGTGGTTTTGCTTTCTCCCAAAGAGAGAACCAGTGGTGCACAGGATGTGTGGGCCCACCTGGAGGTACAGAAAAAATCACCACAAAGCCTGGTGGGTGTGTGGTGGCAGTGTGTTCAGGGTTAAAATTCAGGGTGAGGAAGGACTCTACCTTCACATGAGATTGGCAGGTTCAATTGTCTCCTGTTCTCCCTCTCTTCAAGTATGTGCATTTTTTGAGCTCATGTGGCACTGAGTAGATTTTCTGCTGGTGTGAGCAAAGGCAATAGTGAGAGTCATGCTCACCCTGCTCTCTTCTTATAGTGTTATTTCTGTGGGTTTTGGTCTTCTGTTTATCAGAGGGCACTGGGAACTGTGTTGTGGTTTGTGCAGGCAGCATTTTCAGTGAACTAAGCAATCTGCTCTGTGCTTGCAGAGACCTGGACACAAGGACCCTATCAGTCCTTTCCTGTTTTATTTTCACGAGCTCCCAAGAACTGCTAGAAGATGTATTACGCATGCTGAGCACCATGAGCTTTCAGTCGCTTAACATCAGCCTGATATTGCACTGATGTGTTAGTGAAAATATGCATGAACTCAGCAACGTCAGGAGTGATTCTGGATCTCAGCTATGTATAAAATCAAAAAGTAGCCTATTCTGCCTAGATTATGGGGGTTTTTACATCGATCCTTTGACGTTTTCCTGTGCAAGCAGAAAGGCCATTCAGAGCACCTTGTGTATGTGCATATTCACAGCCTCTTGCAGTCAGGAGGGGAGCAGTCCAAGGATATAATCTAGTGTCATTTTATAGGCTGTATGGTGTCTGAGATGTCCCTAAAGTTCATCAGGTATGAAATGCAGGTTACCCGTGCCCGTTGCAGTTGCAACAAGAGCCAAGCAGGACAGCCTAGGGTGGCACTAGGTGCCTGTGTTGAGCTCCCTGAATCATTCCCCAACACCTTTCTGTTAGCCTTAGGGGAGTTGAGAGGTGGCCCAAAATCTCCGAAGAGGTACAGCAGCACCTCTCACAAACAACTGAGTGAAAACCGTGGCGGTATTAAACTGATGTCAGTTCTGGCTGACCTACACCACAATGGACTTCCCATGCATTGAGGAAATTTTTCACAGTAAATAATAAAACATAGAGATCCTCTGCCTACCACTGCAAGGTACATCTACTTGCATCACTCAGGGGCATTACCAGCTTAAGGCTGAGAGCACTGCAGGTGATTTTGCTCAGTTGCAGTAACTAGCTGATGTGGCTGTACCATTTCCAGAGCTGCCTTTGCATGACTTTCCTCAGCTCTTCCAGTCTGAAGGTCAGCCCTCCCCAAGGCACAGCCCTGACCTGCACTGCACTTGGGGGTACAGGTTGGCTGAAGTGGAAGTCCCCTTAGTCCCCCACAGTGCCTGTACACAAGGCATAAGTCTGCGTTCAGCCCTGAAGTTCATATAACATGTTGTAAGGTGCCTGGGAAGAGACAATTTCTTTTCTTAGATAAGCTTACTTTTATTTGTCAATATACTCATACTTCCCGAATAAAGGCATTTTATGTACCAAGAGAAGGTTAGTTCCCCCTCCTCTTTTCGTTTAAGGGCTAATTCATACGCAAGCTAATTTGTTCTGGCTATTATCACAATTTATTTCCATTGCTACAGGGCAGCCAATAACTTTAATAAAGGAGGTTCCAGTTACCCAATCTTCCCAGTTAATAAACTGCATTGAAATACCCAGAATGAATTGGCTCCCACATGCTACAAATACAGAAAATTACCATGCTGTAGTGTTATCACTACCACACAGGTACAATTAAATGTGTGTTATGCATGGAGCTGCACAGAACATTACCAGTAATGTCAAATGCAATTAAAAAGGAACTATTGTGTGGCTCCATCTGAAAAATCAGCCTGCTTGTATGTACTTTACGCTGGATTACTCACTGGATAGGGTAATATTGAACCACTTGGTGCTTGGGATTCACAGGAGACACCTAAGTAAACAAAGGAGCACAGCCTGCCAGAGAGATGGTTAATAGTGAGGAGCTGAGGCCTTCCACCTTGGATGAAAGCATGAGATATTTATTTCCTGCATCACTGGAACACTATTTGTTCATTAATGTTGACCTTATTGGGTATAGGCACTGTTCAGAGGGTTGCAGGTTTTGTTCAGCCATGTGCACTATCTTTCTCCTATAGAAGTGACAGTTTTATACAAGTCCACTGCTCTGTTTAATAGATCATCTTTCCATCACGTTATGCTCTAGTTCTTCTCCCTTTATCTTTAAATCTTTAAGTCTCAACCTTCTTTTTATACCCCTGTCAGCCCGAAGACACCCCCAATCCATGCGATTGCTACAGTAAAACTGTTGGTATCTTCCTGTAACTCAGCTCTTGGAAATAAAATCCTCTCTTGAGACCTATCACTATATTAAATAAATATAAGCTCAGTATTTTGATTACTTTTATTTGGTAGTTTCTTTTGCTTACAGTGCAAAACTGCAGTACCCTTGGACCAAATTCAGTGGTGACTGAAAGCTGAACAAAGCCCTACTAAGTCTCTGTAAGTTGCACTAATCATCCTTATTCTAATGTGTAGAGACTTACCAAGTCAGGACAGCATTAGGGAGGGGATCTCTGAATCACAGACATCTTAAAAGATGGCAGAAAACAAGAGACTTTTTGGTGGTGGGTTAAGAATTTTATGCATAAAATTCACTATCCACCTAATAGAGGATACTAGTGGTACAAAATATTTATTTGCTTTGAAGTTAACAGGATAAGCAGAGGAATGCTGGTTGGGAGGAGACCTCCTGGGTCTCCGAGTGCCATTCACACAGCTGCAGGTTATCGCACCTCTGCACGATTCCCACCTAATTGCAGCAACTTGTGTGAGCGCTTCCCCTTGCAAAGCAAAGTAAGCCCAGGCACAGATGTTACCCCACATTTATTTATTAGTCCAGACTGCTTTTTTCCCCCCTTTTTCAACTATTTGATTTATACTCTCAAATAAACACCACACTTCCTAAAAGGATTTAGCAGCACAGTATGAACCTGCTACTGCCTTAAAATGCTGCGTTGCATGTTGGTCCTGGTGCCAGGCTTTGCCAAAGAGGAGCATAAAATGCAACATTTCTAAGACCGTGTCCTTGGATAGAACAAATCTGCCCAGCTCCATCCAGACAACTGGAGCTACAGCACCTTACCCCCATGAGTGTCTAGCTTGTACTTTTATTCTTTCATTACGGAGTTCAAAACAAGTGAAATGGTGGTCTAAAAGTCAAAACAACAGCTCTTCCATGGAATTATTAAAAATTCGTTCCTTTAAGAAGGACGTGTTTGAGTGTTGTCTCTCTCAGCGCCGCTGAGGACTACACTTCCCATGCCCGTAGGCTTTCCGGGGAGCGTTCCTCAAGTCAGAGCAGCCCTTGCTGGATGTGGGTTTGGTAGCTAATCGTGAATCATCTCGTGTTGGAGCTGTCAACTGAAATTTAGACTGAGAGCTCATCGCCCCATCCCTGGGATGATGCATTCGTTACACAGCCGCTGCAGCCACTGGTAAGCAATGCCGTCTGTAAAGTGGATGAGCTCTGTGTGGGGAAAGGCAGAATGGGGAGGGACACGGGGGGCTGCCAGTTTCAAAGCACATGCTGATGTTGCTTAAAATGTCATGCTACTGTGGAGTTACAGTCATATCGGATGCATTGCATGCCGTAATATTGGGTGGGAGCAATTACAGCATGCATACTTGCTGCCTTCCTTTCCCCCTGCCTTTCCCCTCAGCCCAAGTTTCATGAGCACATGTTGTCCTGTGGGTGAAAGCTAATATAACGTGAATTAAAGAAAATTGCACGATTCCCTAACGTCCACATCACACAGATTGATTTGCATTTACTTGTAACTGAAAGCACATGGCTAGTCACGGTTTAAGAAAAATAAAAAGGATTACAGCAACCCCAGACCATGACTGAAAGGAGTTATTCAGCCCCTGCATTGTATCATTTAGCTTCACAGTGGAGCAGATACCTAATCTAACATACAACAGGCCATCTATAATCAAAGAGTTTGCTGCTCCCTGGCCATCCTGGAAGGATTGCTTAAGCATTTGGCATGACAGATATCCAAGGCTCGTTTGGTGAGGGGAAAGTAGCACTGAAGGGAAAACCCAGGTAGGAAAACCTTTAGGAGACTGATTGAAATTGCAGGTGACAAGGGGTTTGATGGCAACGGCAATTAGGCGGCCCCTGGGAAGCAGATAACTGTTAGAGATACAAAAGCTTGGTTCAGCGTGGGATACTGCAGTTGTCCCCTGGTCGAGAGAATGACCCGCTCTCTTCTCCGAGACAGCAGAGTGTATTTCCAGCAGGGATCCTGCTCTGCACCTCATTGTAATTCAGGAAAGACCAGCGCTGAATATTTTCGCTGTTCCCATACCCCGATGAGATTGTTCTGCCACGATGCAGTCAGTACAGCGCCTGAGAAAATTACTTTGTGAAACGCTGGGCTTCAAACCATTACCTTAAGTAGAATCCTTAGGCTGAATGTAAAGCACAATGTGATGCAGGTGCTTGTGTCCTTCCCTTTTCTTTCTCGCTTGGTTTTGGTTTATTTTCTTTTAATTTTATTTCTTTTTAGAAATTCATTTACACTGTGGATTGTTTGTTTTTCATAGTTCTGGGCTCGTCAAATTGATGGATAACTCTAAGTAATGAATCCCATGACTGCACTATTGAAATTATCTCAACCACCAAAATGTCTGTTCAATCTACATCAGAGTGCCTGCGCTCCTTTTGTGCCCAGATAAATCAGCTAAGCATAACAAAGTACCTCCAACATTCATTTCCAAAGATCTGAAAAGCGGTTGGCTTGTCTTAGTGTAGTTCCACGGCTGGCAGCTGTCTGGCAGTGTTTCTGACAAAAAAATGGCGGGGGGGCAGGGGAGGAAACTTCTCTCTCTAAAAGAAAAGAATGATTTTATTAAAACCTGAGTTCTGGAGGTTTTTCTTGTTTTGTTTTAATTTCTATTGCCAGTCAATCAATATTCTCACTGAAGGAAATGAAGATGCTTTTAGGAAAAAAGCATGTTTGTTTTCTTCTTCTTTAATTGTCCTTTCTTTTTGAGTGGATGGTATCTATCTGAGGCAGCCAAACCCCCACAGTCGTGGGCAAACTTCCAGCCTTGCTGAAGTGAGGCCCAAACAGAAGAAACACTGCGAAAGCAACAGCAGTCCTGTTGCCCACATATGTGCTTGCCCAAGGTCATGCTCCCATCCAGGAGCAGTCAATTTCTGGAGTCAAATTTGCAGCTGTGGCTGCCAGGAGAGGACAGCCCAGCCTCCCTGGGAACATCCCCTCCATGATGCTGAGCTGAAGCATGAGGGGACTTCTCCATCCCCTGCGGCGGTGGGGTTTGCAGTTCAGGCTCACCCAAAGCCACGCCATCGGACCTGGCCCCCCAGGCTCCGTCAGGGGAAAGAGGTTGGGCAGGGGGGACCCCAGCACCAGCTGAGCAGGGGCTCCCTGAGCTCTGCGGACCCGACAGGGCGGTTGCATGGTGCTCGCACCCATCCTCCGCCCCAGCTGCCTCCTGGCAAGGCGGCCGACATGTCAGCTGTACATAAACTGGGGAGAGGTTTGTAACAAAAAACAAATGACCTTTTAATCCTTCCAGGGGGCTGAATGGAACTAATAACAACGTTAAACTGGTTTCCACCAGAGTTCAGTTGTCTGGGTCTACTTTTCTGGATTCCATTACTAATCTTAAAGAGGAAAAAAAATAAAAATCCAAACAATGTTTTTTCTGCCTTTCATTCCTTGAGACAATGGAATAACATGTAATTGTCATTCCTTAAACAAATCTCTCTGTGCAGGATATAAAGGAACCACAAAAACTGACATCCCCAAAAGAAGAGATTCATTAATCACAAACACAATGAATAATTATTTTTAAAAGAAGAAGCACAAAAGGCCTCAGAACATGGAGCGTACGTGGTGGGACATAGCAGCTGGGAGCATTGCAGCCCTACCAGTGATGCCTGCCCCACTCAGAATAATCTTTCCCGGAATATGTCCTGTTGGGTTTTCTGTTTGTTTCAATATACTGTTTGTTTGTTTGCCACTTAGAGCAGTCCAACTGGCTGTATTACTCAGTAGGATGCTAATAAAATTTAATAACAAACCTTAAAAAATGTTTATTTAATTGTACCGTAGAAATGTTTGGTTAAAGAAGAAATATTCCCCTCACAGCCGTATGGTTTCTGTTTGAAGTGCTTTTGGATTGGACTCAAGGCATTTGGGATTTTGCCAGGAAGGGGTGTAAACAAGGGAGGCGTGGAGCTTTTCTTCTCTGAGCATGTATGGCAGATCCAGGGTGCAGCAGTGCCAGGATGTTTGTGCTTTAAATTCAAATCAGACACACAAAAAACAAACAAAAAGCCATTACTTATACTTGATAAAGAAATGTGCTGGGATCACCTTGTTGTAGAATTTAGATAAGAAAGGATTTATTAATGTGTGGTTCATCTGCCTGCCAGAAGAAGGTTGATCCCTACACACCTTCAGTACTTTAGTCTCTGGACTAATCCGAATAATTCCCAATTCCACCATTTTTTTTCTGGAATATTATTTGTTATCTTCAAGTATCTGATAATCAGGATGATTTGATTGTATACAGCAAGATTAATTCTAATTTTATGCTACAGCTTTTATAAATAGCTCTAATTCAAACAAATATTTGCTAAAGCCCATTTTTTTTCAAGAAGATGCGTCATGCTGTCAAGAAGTAGGGCTGGAAGGTCCTGTTTGAGACTGTCTAGTCTGTTTCTCTACCCCCAAAGCAGGATCAAATCACTTCTTTTGTTTACCTTGTTCCTGAAAATCTCAAATTATGGAAATTTCACCACCCTTCATGGAAATCTCTTCTGTTGCCCAGCTATTTATCACCTACAGCTTTTTCCTGACGTTTACCCTACATCTCCTTTCCTGCAAGTTAGGCAATATCTCATTAATCTTTGTCCAAGCCATAGAGGACAAAGAGAACAATTCCTTCTCTCTTTGCAGCAACTTTTCACATCCTTGGTATCTATTATCGTCTCTTTTCTAGTTGAAGCTATGCAGTTCTTCCAAAAGGGATGCATTTTCTAGATTGTTGAACATTTTTGTTGCTCTTCTTTTGATACCCTTTCAGTGGCTGACCTCTTTTTTAAAGTACAGTCCCAAGGCTATCAGGTGAGAAGCACTGTCTTTTCGTAGCCGCATGGAAGGATTACTTCATGTGACTTTTATGCGCAACTCTCCTGTTTACACAGCCCACTATAATATTTAGTTTTTGCAGTCGTGTGACAATGTTGACTCAAGTTCAGTCTGTGAACCTTGGTAACCTCCAGATCCTGTTTCACAGGGCTGATGCCCAACAGACATTTTGCATCCGGTATTTGTACAGTTCATTATCTCCACTTAGAAGCGTTCCCTTTTCTCTGTTTTCATTGAACTACATCCAGTTTTTCTCAGCTCATTTCACTCATTTGTCAAGCAGATTTTAAATTCTAATCCTGTCCCTCAAAATGATTGCGGTTCCTCTGTGCTTGGTATTCGCCCATTAAAGACCTGCCACCATGCCTCAAATTAGGGGGTAATCTTCCTAACCCGTAAGCCATTCAACAAAGTATGTGCCCAAGAGCTATAAGACACCTGTCACATGCCCTGGAAAGCTGAGAGGAAGGTCAGCTTCAATCATGGCTCACACAGGTTCTCAAGAAGCCTGGTATCTCATTATCAAGATGTGGCTTTGGGCATAGAGAGAAGTGGCAGCACGGCCCAAGCCATGGCTGTCAACATTTCATCCATTCATTCTCAGGAATTTGTGTTACCCAGGAGCCACCATATCATCACAGCCTTGCTGCTGGTCACCCCACAAAGACCCCGAGTGGGAGCTATGAGCTGTGCTCATGAAGCCATTTGTAGCACAAGAACCATGTAGCAACTGCCATGCATATATGTGAACATATTCTGGCATGAACATGGACTCAAACACATTGTTAAAGTCAATTATGCCTCTGTATGTTACACATCGTACATTTCTATGTGTTATATATGTATAAATTTTACAAGTCAGGAAAAAAAAAATTAAAAGCCCTGCTCATTTGACTTAAAGACCATTGATACTATGCTATCTATAACTGCTCTAAGGGAATTTATGGTATAAAGAACTCCCTTCTTCTAACTCCAGCCAAATGCATATTGCATCTCCCTCTAGTGGCTTAATCTGCATGTCCATCCTCCAACGATAAGTCTGTGTATTGGTACTAACTCTACTTTCTTGTCACGGACAGGAAAGTAGCTCAGTCATATGCAAGAGAGCTCATTTATGAGCACACCTTTCTTTTGAGGTATCTTCTATTTCTTTAGTTCCTGACAATGCTTAAAGTCTGCCTGAATTCTCTACTGCTGCACAACCAAACTCTGGCTTTTCCCTACAGAAAATCGTGATATACATAAGGAGGAAAATGTGGATTTCCAGTCTAAAATTAGTTTGGTGGTAAGGTAGCAGAAACAATGAGACAGAAGCTAAAATTCCAGTCTCTCAGACAACTTTGTAATGTATATCTGTATTTTTCTTTAAAAGACTGGAAGCAGCTCAGAGAACAAAGTGGTTTTTAGGATTTTGGGCACCAGACATGTGCTGGGAACCTTCACAGAGGTACAGCCAAAACTGCCTCTCTGTTGCATACACCATGTATATAGGCGCCATATTTTGGAGTGGTGGCTTATGCTCAGATACTTGTCTAAATCACTCCCACTCAAGATACTTGTTTTCAGACTTGCAGGTAAGTCATCATCTAGCTAATCAGCTATAAAATGAGGCAGTCATGACTCTGAGTAATTTCTCCCTTCTCTTCCCATCACTGAAACATGTCATATGCCTCTGAGCACAACATGACCACCCCAGCCGAAAGGCAACAACTTAACTGCCCTCTGTGTTCATTAGGCATTCTGTGCCTCTCTCCAGCTCCGTGTCCTTCCTCCAGAAGACACATAAAACCAAGGTCTTAGGCACTTGTGTTAATTAACATTCCCATAGTCCTTTTTGCAAAACTGGAGATAATAGTCCTGGTGTGCTGGCCAACTTCCAGTGTGCAAATCACATTCGGCTTACCTCAAATTCCCCTGGCAGCTGGAGGTGGCTGAGGTATTCAGATGCTCTCCATCCTTTGCTGTGCTGTGCACGCAGAATGAGCCAGGCTGGGAGCTGAGCTGCAAGGGAATGGGGAAAATTTCCCCTTTTGAAAAATGTACCAGCTAAAGGTATAGTCAAAGACGAACACAAATACAAGGAGCTTATCCACTGCTAATATGGAAAGAAAAGAGTTTACTTCCCACTGCCTAGTGTCTGGCAATAAATTAGCAAGTTTTCCCATTTTTCTTCATTTTTCAGTACACAGCTGCTCTTATAAATCACTAGCCATAAACCTGAGAGAGGAGTCTGTAACAAAGACATAATTAAGTCTTAAAATTTAGGTGTCTTTTTATTAGTTTCTGGGTCTATATGCACATTCTCCATGGTCCTAGACAAGACATTTTTCTTCTTATTCAAATGTCTCATGTACAGCTAGCTGAAAACTAAATGTGCTTATTAGAACCAGGGTTTTAAAATAAAGGTTTAGGCTCAAATACCTGCAGTTTAAATGCCTTTTTAGCATTGGTATGAATACAAATTCTGTCTAGGATATTCAGTTTGGGCCCCGAAGCTGTTGCTAAAGCCTTGTCACAGAGAACCTATTTATATCAAAGTGCAAAACACTGAACCAAAATTTTGCCCAGTACTTGCTTCAGTGTAGCTTTTCCCAGTCTGCTTCTACTCCATCATAAATCTCTGTTTATACTGGGGATGAAGAGAGGACTTGAAGACTCTGGATGGACACTCCTTTTGGATGCTACCATGCCCCATCCATGATGTGGCTATTCCTCATAGCTGTATGAGATGTGTGTAGATGCTTCCCTAAAGCCTCAGCATCCAAATCCAGGGAGTCAGACTGTAAAATTCGAGCAACACATCCTTTTCTCTCATCTGATTTGGAGAAATCAATGCAATTACTAGATAACAGAAGATATATTCCTTTGATGATGGCTTTATAAACCTCCTGGTTCCTTTGCCTGCTGCAGAGGTTCCTTAATTTTAAGAGGTTCTTTAAAGGCTGAGAGACCTGGGACTGTTTAGCCTAGAGAAGAGAAGGCTGAGCAGGGGATCTTTTTAATGTATATAAATACCTGAAGGGAGGGTGCAAAGAGGAGGGAGCCAGGCTCTTTTCAGTGGTGTCCAGTGACAGGACCAGAGGCAATGGGCACAATCTGAAACACAGGAGGTTCAAAAAAGGTGTAGACGTGGCACTCCAGGGCCTAGTTTAGGAGTCGGGGTGGTGTTAGTTGACGGTTGGACTTGATGATCTTAGAGGTCTTTTCCAACCTTAATGATTCTATGATTCTATGATCTTTTTACTGTGAGAGTGACCAAGCACTGGCACAGGTTGCCCAGGGAAGTTGTGGAGTCTCCACCCTTGGATCTCCTCAAAAGCCGTCTGAACACAGTCCTGGGCAGCCTGCTCTGGGTGACCTTGCTTGAGCAGGGTGGTTGGGCCAGATGACATCCAGACATCCCTTCCAACCTCAGCCATGCTGTGATTCTGTGAATTTTCATCTCATTCCACACTGTCGAGGTTTAGAGACCAGAAGCAAGATCCAGATGAAGGCTGGCAAAGAGCTGGCAGGAGACAACTTGCAGTTTCACTGTCAACATGCTGACTTTTGTCTAAGTGCAAAAGGATAAAACTGCATGTGTGACAGCATTTCAAAAAGGATATCGATGGGTCATATCAGATGTCCGTCTAGCCCAGCCTATTGTCTCCATTGGTGATGATGCCAATGCTTTAGGAAGAGATGGTAAGAAGGAAGTAAGCATAAGACAGTGTTTTCTTCCTCTCCTTCACTCATCAGTCTGCAGATCACATGGTTTGCACGGCGCCAACCCAGCAGAGAGGGAGGGAGGACATGATGCAGCACAGGGGAGAGCAGGGTGCAAGGATGATTGTATTTCCATGAAGTCCAACACAGAATTATTCTCCAAGAAGTCAGAGTGAATACTCCAGATTTAACCCTGAGCTATTCTGAGGCCTGGGTCTCTGTCAAAATCATGCAGTCCTTTTGCTTTGAGGCAACAGGTTGATCCAGATATAAACTGTTCTGATAGTTTTTTTAGATTAAGAAGTGAAATAAACAGATTCTAGAGGACAGAATCTATTTCCCACTGAGATCCCCAAGACTTCTTCACTCAATGGTTAATTCTTTCATTGGAGTCTTATATTACTTCTTTTTCTCAGAAGCTGGCAGGGCAGGACACCTGTTAACTTGTTTTTGGTTTGTTCATTAGGCCATCAATGAAGACTAGTATTGCTTTGCTTGAAGTTTTAGATCACTGCTTATTTCAAACTAAAATGGAATTGTCAATCCCTGGTATTAGCTTTTCAAACAAACTAAGTGATATTTATGATAGTCTTCTGTATTTATCTGCAAGATGACTTTATTTGTCCTAGGCTGTGGATCCCTGCTTGATCTTAGATTATTATGATTTGTTTGTTTTATCTGTTTCTCAGAGATTTATTTTCTGAAACTCCTCCAGTGACACTAACAAAGATTTGATAACCCAGGTGATAAACCAGTTCTGCTTTTACGTTTCTTATAAAACTTCATTACAAGTGAAATTAATCACTGTAGATTTTAATGTGAAGAGAAGACAGAGGTGGTTATTGGATGGACTGTGTTCGAAAAGCTGGGTAAGCTTTATATCACTCTATATGATAATAAAAAATTACGGTGTAAGACCAAGGTCATATCATAACACATGAGCAATAGCACCGTGTGCTCATGATGCACTGACAAAGGATGCTTGTTCAGCTTTATAGCTCATACTGTAACCTTTCTCTACTTCATATGCATTCCTAATATATTTGCAGTTCAGCTACCTACCTGAAAATAGACAATATTTTAGGAATAGATGGTTACCTTTAGTTCCAGTTAACTCAAGAAAAGCCTGTCTTACATGCCTCCATGAATTTGGGATTTTCAGAAGTACAGGGCCTGTCCTAGGTCTATGTTCAACTAAAGTGATGATGCGGTTACTTGTATATATTATTATTTATATTCTTATTTATCTGTCTTGCTCAATGCTTTGAAATCCCTTGAAAGCTCCAGAAATAAAGAAGATTCTGCAGGCAAAAAAGAACAGCATGGTTTGTTATGTTCAGAAATCCTCTGTCAATGGGAAAGAGTAATCACATTGAGAAGCTGTTCTGCTCGGTATTGGAAATGAATATATCACTCATCTTTTTTTTGTTCAGAGCAGGAAAATGTGTGTTAAATAAAATCTTTCCAGCTAGTATCTATTGGTGCATGAAAGGCTGTAATACAGGCTTGTCTGGAATGAGCTGAAGGAGGAGTGTGTCCAGCTGTGGCTCTGAGGCAGGGAAGGAGAATTGTTTAACGGTGGCCCTATTCCTGCTTGCCCATGGAGCACTCAAGCACAAAGAGTCACTTACACTTTCACATAGTCACCCATCTACTTAATTCTACCCTGCAGCCCTGGCAAATGAATATTACACAGCTGAGACCTGAACGGAGGTTTTCTGGCCTAGTAAGTAGAAGGCATTGGACCATAAACATAAACAGATGTTTGCACATGTGTGTGATTCACTCAAAGTAGCTAGCTGGGTTTGGAGATGTAGCTTATAAATACATAGAGGATGAAATGATGAAATTACAGTAGGAAATTAATTCTCTCCAATTCTGCCAAAAGGCATCCTGTTCTTTATGATTTTTAAGGCCTTGAGTTATCTCATTTTGGTAATGCTAAATTGAGACTATACTAAAAATAACCATTATTTCACCCACTAACTAACTAAATTATCAAATAGATGATACAATATCACAAGCACAGTGAAAAAGACGTGCACTGTCCCTTTTGTCATTGTCACTAGGGCCAGACTCTAAGCAGCTGGAAAAGGTGAAGCTCTGTGACTACACCACTTTGCAACAGCAAGGCTTGACCACTTAATGCAGTGGAAATACAGTGCAAATCAGCAATTAGAGACAAATAAAGTTGTGTTCAGGTGATTTGATGCAACACACATACTGTATTTCAACTCTTCCAGTAAGATGAGAACAGATTTGAATGTCTCAATCGTAAAACAGGAATTTAAGTGATAAAAATATTCCAGTGTGAGCAGCACCAAAGCAAGTCTATACAGCTGCTTTGCAGAGTAATTTCATGCAGTCATGGGTGAATGTGATTTTTTTTTTCCCCGAACATGCAGCAGGAGATGACAGGTTTAAGTGCTTCATGTGATTAAGTAGACAAGGTGGCCATTTTTCTGCATTTATGCAGAAGCAATAAAAACGCATGGTCACGCACCAAATCCTAGGGTCAAAACTGCAGTTACTACTCAGGCAAAACTCCCACTGACATCTGTAGTTTTTACTGAATGTGGGCAGCGAGCCTTCTTTCATGCACTTAGTCTGTCCTCACATGTTCTTAAATAGCACCATCAGGTGGCTAAGCAGGGGAGAAAAAAAGGCAATGATTTGTGTAGCCATTTGAATGCCTAAAAACTCTAGCTGCCCCCTTTTGCACCCCCAAACCCATGAGGATTCAGCGTAGCAGCTGAGGGGGCATTAGGACAGTCTGACCCATGAGCTGGAGTCCTGCAGGAGGATATCTGCTGAGACAAACCACGCTGCTCTGGCTTGAAGGCATTCAATGAAGTTTTGGACCTGTTTAACTTTCTGACCCATTTGTGGCTTAAAACAACAAGTCACTCAGCATAGTGTAGATGCACAGTGCATGAGCTGAAGTGCTAAAGCTTGAACCTTTAGATGATGATGCAAAAAACCAAGGATGCATACTCTGTGGTGTCATATGCCTACCCACTGACTCTGCTATAGGTAGTGCATGAATAACAGAGATCGGGGTTGGCCCATTATATTCTGTTTCATGCTGAACTTTAAGCTGAATGGACTCTATCTATTAAAATTAATGTTAGAAATGGGAAATAATTTTTTCACGTCAAACCCTTTTTCATAAGGTCAATCCCCACACCAGAGAGTGCAGGGACATGGGAACGTGCTCTCAGCCAAATGTGCCCTCCCCTCCGTGGAGACCCACAGTTTTAACCAACTCTTCAGTGTCCAAAGAAGTCACACACCAAAGTACTGCGCCGTGCTCTGAGCCTGCCGCCGCTTGCACTGGCTAATTTCTGACTTGAATAATAACAATGAAACATGATTGAGCTGCTTGACATTTACAGAAAGGTGCTTGTTAAAAACAGTTCCTCCCAGCTTAATTAACACTAAAACACTTTAGGTGTTCCACCAAGTACATATTAAAACAGCTGTCCTTTTCCCTGAAATGGAAGTAAACTAGAAGTGAGCTTCAATAAAACCAATGGACTATGACTTCTTCCAAGCACAACTGTAATGAAATGTTACTGCTGTAATATCCAGCTAAATAAAGACTGGTGAGCTGGCTAGGCCAGCTGCAGTGGCAGATGCAGACAGGATCATGGGCTTTAAACAATGCTATCACTGAATAAACACAGACGAGGAGATAACATTTCTACACCTCCCCAGTTTCCATGAAATTAGTTTTTGTTATTCTAAATCCAAAAGCTGATAATCCTCTCAGTATAAAACGAATGGCGGTAATCTTTCCATAAATGCTATCATAAACTACCATTAGTCATTAGTCAGGAACATTTGGAATTATGTGTCACCCAGCACTGGAAATTGCATTGCATATTTGAGGAGACTTGGTGCTTTGGTTGGTGAGAGAGATCATCCTCTGTTTTATAGTTTTTTTACCTGTATGCCATGCTTTCCTTCTTAAGATAGCTAATGCATGACCTAACAGTCACATCCAAAAGGAATTCTTCCTTATGGAAATACCCCAGTAAATACCAAGTTAGGAACTGACTAAAGGAGTAGGTTAACCACTTCAATACAAATATGGGTTTTCTGTGTTAGATGTGGCCAAAAAGAGAGAATGTACATCCTATATGATATACTGAGGTTTTGAAATTAAACACTATCTCAAATTGAGGTCAAAGTTCAAAGATTTCTCCAATTTGTCTATTGCATATGATACCATCTAACAACATTGTAAAAAACACCAGAAGGAAGAAAATACGACAATCATATCCATGAAGCTTTTTGAGAATTTGCTGTGTTCTTGCAAAATATTTAAATCTTAACAGCATTTTCCAAAGAAAAAAAATACTATTTAGTGTTACCAGTCACTTGACAAGGCAGATCCAACGGAATATAAATGCCAAATAAGCATCAAAATTTACCTTGCACCCCAATTTAAGTGTCAGAATGTATAATGGTCCAAGCTCAGAACCTTCCAGTATCCTATAGTCCCACTGGTGTTCATGGACTGGGTTCAGATACATATTTGATTCTTTCAGCATTTATTTTCTTTTATCCCCCTTAAAACTGAACCTTTCACCCCATTAAAATTGGCTTGGCAAGATAAGAATCTATATGGTTATAGGATATAATAATGTGCTTAATAGTGATAGGAATGATTTGATTACACTTGCCTGTATTAGGTAACAGCATTTTATCCAACAAGAAGTTCCACTGAAGTCAAAAGGCCACTTGGCACTTGGGTAATAAAGTGCTCCCATGCCATAATGAAGATGACTCAGTCCTACCCCTATGCATTTTATTGGATATTATTTGGCCAGACTCTGAACAGATTAAGTACTACTATTGTGGAAGATAAATCATCACAAATTCACCACGTCATCTAAGCTCATTTTTATAGTATTTGCAGGGAAGGAGCTTTAAGCTCAGATAAATATTGAAGATGACACTTTCACTGAAAATAACCAGTCACCGGGAAATAAATGAAATGTGTATAGATTGTTTTTAAAGATAAACTTGGTTGCCAGGTTTTTAAGAGTGCACCGAAAACAAACCATTGAAATGAAACTTGGTTTATCCTGCAAGGATTCACAGGGAGCCTGTTGAGGAGTGGTGTGAAGATTTGTGGGTGCCTGTGGGGCCTTCAGGCTTCTCCAGAAGCCAATGGCCAAGCTCCACAAGCAAGAGCAGGATGAGGCTGCAAGTGTGAGAAAGGTTCTCTCGGTCCCCCTGTTGCCGTTTCATATCCTGCATGTTCCCCTTCTTTGTTTGCACCAAAGAGACTTTATCTAGCTGTAACATCCCCATCTTCTGCTGGGGGAATGACAAAAGTGCTGGGAAGTATTAAGACCTTTTAATTTAAATGAACAGGAGAAAGCAATGGAGGAGCAGAAGAGATCCCATCGTTTAACGTAACTATCCTGTAGCAATCAATTTGGGACACCAGGCACAAATACCTAAAGGGTAAATATATTTTATGATCCTTTGGGCCAGACATGACAGTTTATCTGTTAAGAACAATCTCAAGGGAACGTTTCCTTCCCTCCCTAGCATCCTATTACTGTATTATAAGAGGGGGGTGATTGTTTACCATTGCTTATAACGTATCACCAAACAATTAAGCCTCCTTCAACTAACATGATGGATTTGTAATGAATTTGCTTAGCAAAGTAATTCATGCATAGATCCTTACCAGATATCAGTTACCTGTTTCACAAGATCCAGGGCATCCATCAATCAAAAGGGCCCAGACTGTTGTTAATTTAGAGGCACATATTTCTACTTAAGCAGATTTTTTTCACAGAAGAATTTACAGACACCAAAGCAAAGTACATAGCCCCAGACATTTCATAGAATCATAGAAAGGTTTGGGTCAGAAGGGACCTTCAAAGATCATTTAATCCATTTGTTCCTGCTTTAGGAACCCACTTAGTTGCTTGATCGTATAATGAAATTATAATTCTCAATAGCAACATCACAGTTTTTCACCGTGGAAATGAATATATGACCTCACAAATTCTTCGCTGCAGGCTGAAAAGCATCCGACATTTCCTTAACCTCAACTTTCCTAAAGAGATATTAGCTGTGTCAAGAGCAGTGATTAAGAAACACACAAATGGAATAAACAGTTATTTTATTTTCATACACTATAATTTCTTAATCCACTATTTCCAGGGAAAGATGACCTGGTATTGAAGAGGCTAGCCTACATCTTGAGAGAGACAGATTCGGTTCTTGATTCTTTCTCCCTGATTCCAACCTTGTAGCTTATCTGCACATTCCTCCCCCCCCCCCCCCCTTAATCATAGAATCATAGAATTCATAGAATCATTAAGGTTGGAAAAGACCTCTAAGATCATCAAGTCCAACCATCAACTAACACCACCATGACTCCTAAACTAGGGCCTGGAGTGCCACGTCTACACCTTTTTTGAACGCCTCCAGGGATGACGACTCCACCACCTCTCTGGGCAGCCTGTTCCAATGCCTAACCACTCTTTCAGTAAAGAAATTCTTCCTGATGTCCAATCTAAACCTCCCCTGATGCAACTTGAGGCCATTTCCTCTCGTCCTATTGCTAGTTTCTTGTGAGAAGAGTCCAACACCCGCTTCACTACAACCTCCTTTCAGGTAGTCGTAGAGACCGATAAGGTCTCCCCTCAGCCTCCTCTTCTCCAAGCTAAACAGCCCCAGTTCTCTCAGCCACTCCTCATAAGACTTGTTTTCTAGACCCTTCACCAGCCTCGTTGCCCTTCTCTGGACACGCTCCAGCACCTCAGTGTCCGTCTTGTACTGAGGGGCCCAAAACTGAACACAGTACTCGAGGTGCGGCCTCACCAGTGCCGAGTACAGGGGCACGATCACTTCCCTACTCCTGCTGGTCACACTATTCCTGATACAAGCCAGGATGCCGTTGGCCTTCTTGGCCACCTGGGCACACTGCCGGCTCATGTTCAGCCGGCTGTCGACCAGCACCCCCAGGTCCTTTTCCGCCGGGCAGCTTTCCAGCCACTCTTCCCCAAGCCTGTAGCGTTGCATGGGGTTGTTGTGACCAAAGTGCAGGACCCGGCACTTGGCCTTGTTGAACCTCATACAGTTGGCCTCGGCCCATCGATCCAGCCTATCCAGATCCCTCTGCAGGGCCTTCCTTCCCTCAAGCAGATCGACACTCCCGCTCAGCTTGGTATCATCTGCAAACTTGCTGAGGGTGCACTCAATCCCCTCATCCAGATCATTGATGAAGACGTTGAACAAAACTGGCCCCAGAACTGAGCCCTGGGGAACACCGCTCGTGACCGGCCGCCAGCTGGATTTCACTCCATTCACCACCACTCTCTGGGCTCGGCCATCCAGCCAGTTTTTTACCCAGCAAAGAGTATGCCCATCCAAGCCGTGAGCTGCCAGCTTGTCCAGGAGAATGCCGTGGGAGACCGTGTCAAATGCCTTACTAAAGTCCAGGTAGACAACATCCACAGCCTTGCCCTCATCTACTAGGCGGGTCACCTGGTCATAGAAGGAAATAAACCAACACAACTAGTTAAGAAACAAAACAGCTCTCAATTTACCTTAATCAACTCTACTAGTATTGCAGCACCCAGCACTAAAACTGTTGCTTTCCCTGTTCTGCTAATACTGCCTGTTTCTAGTCAAGGAGTACTACTAAACAGAATGATCACTTCTTTCCATCAGTTTTTATAAGCTAAGTTCAGGCAGTTTGGGGCTGGTTTCATGTGTGCACTACCTGACAGGCCAGAAATTGATTTACATCCACAGCTGTGCACATGCATTTCCTTACAGCTCAGAGCAGAGTGAGAGGATAATCTGCAGCCGACACACACTGGGATGACCGTGTTGATATGCTGGGAAACCCTGAACAGATTTGCCAACTGGAGAGAGTTTAGTAAATCACAGGTTATCCAGCTTCATCCAAATTACATCAAGGAATCATGCAGAGTTGTCAGTTTAAGAGCTGACTGCATACTGCTATACTCCCTCCATTGCTGATAAAACCTAAAACTATTTTTTTCTGGTTGGACCATAATCACTTTTTTTTTTCTCATTTTTCAATTTTCATAATTATTTTCAGTAATTTATCAGGGTTGCAATTTTTTCCACTTTGTCTTTATACACAGATTGACTGGTCCTCCCAAGGACATTTCCCTTGCTGTCAAACAATAACAGGATCACACAAGGGGGGTTTAGACCCTTTTGCTTCTTTACAATTAGGAAACAGACTGAAAACGTGAACAAAGCATCTTATTTATGCCTTTCTTTCCCCCGTTACAGCAGCTTTAAGACAAGCCAAAGTATTTTTTAGCACTTCACATAATTATCGTTGCGCTTAATGAAATTATGGAAATTTGTTAAAGATCTGGCAGTCTCTGGTTACTGTAGCTCACATTGCGAGTGGTGAGTAGCCACAAACAAAGGAAGCCCATGCAAAGCTGCAGTTCTGTGTTAGGCAGCTCTGCACTGGGTCCAATTTTCAAAAGGCACTGGGGGTACATGTTGCAAGTGTTCAGTATCTACAGGAGGGACCAGATATCTGTAAGTACTTATTAGGTCCATTCATGCACCATATGAGCAGACTTTGAAAAAGTCTTGGTGTCCTTTGAATAAACTCTTCTGAATATCAAACCTGTTATTTAGGCAGTTTTAGTGTGACTTGAGCCATTCTGAACAACATGGGCAGAAAAGACATTTTGCAGAGAGGTAGATGTGCATGAGCACTCATTCCCATATGGCTTGTGCTGGGGTGAAAATACCACAGAAAGCCAGAGGGCAGCTGAGGGAAACCCTTTGCACTGACAACACAGTTCTCCGACTTATGGGATGGATATTATATATTGCAGGAATATTATTGTCAAGCTGAAGCCAACAGCATGGCTGGAAAGTTTGGGTTCAGCGAGCCTAAGCCCGACCTTTGCCTCACAGTGTGGGTAGATCCAAACAAATTCCTGTTACAAAAGTGAGAGCTGCTGAAACATCCTTTCCAACTCTAGTTTCTTCACCTTATGCCCTCCCAGGTGTGCTACTTCAGCATATGTGAGTAGCACATCAGAATATAACAGAAAGTGAATTTATTTCTATATGAATCTCCTGAGACAATATCAGTGATCCTTCTCTTTCTTATTTATTGTACTGGTGTTGTATTTCTTTATATTGAACTTAACATTGTCTGCTCACAGAAGTATGGAAGAGCTCATCTCTCGTAAAAGAAGTGAAATTATGGCTATGTTTTCCTTCTGCTGTCCCTCCCTAATGGGACTGTTGCCATTTTGAGTAATGAACCTCTACTTTAATTCCTCCTCCTTTTCTGCAACAACAAAAGAAGAAACTGGACTATAAATCGTTCAGAAAAATAAATAACTTTTTTGTCTGTTATGCCTGATTAAGTGTTCTTTATGCTTATGCCCTTCTCAGGAAAAAGAAAATAAAATCTGGATTAGTGCTTGAGCTGAGTTCATAATTTGTTCTGATTTGAAAAGTCATGAAAAGAAAGGGTTATTGAAAAGGTAGCCAAATACCCTTGGAGAAGGGTCAGGCTGTAGGCCTCTCCAGTCCATAATTCAGCTAAGCGGGACCAGAAGCCAGTCAAAAGTCAAGCAATCAAACAACAATACTAAGACATATTTTTGCAGTTCAGTGTGATCAATGGATATTATTGCACAGAAAATACCTACCCTAAAAAACAAATGAACAAATAAGCACACAAAATACGGAAACCTGCTTACTATGAAGGCAAAGTATTATGATTGTGCTTCAAATCATCTGTGAAAAGTTGCTTGAGGAAAAAAAGAAGAGTGAATGTTTATAAAAGACCATTCATCTACATCTAGCTACATTCACCTATTTCAAATTCTCAGTCTTTGAAAAAGAGGGATCACAATAAGAGGGAAACACACCTGATTTCTCCCTTAGACCAGCACTAAGTTTCTGTTTCAAGGTGGACACAAAATCTGAATTTTCAAGCAGTCACGTTTCCAAAAGGACCTTTTACACCTTAACACATTCATTTACTCCCTCAAATGTGAATTTTACACATATGGATGGTATTGTCCAGCACGTTACACTGGGGAAATGGCATCAGGGTGTTCATTGCACTGCCTGAGAGTACGGACCTGGGACCTGACTGCTGCGTGTGTGGGGCTGCCACCTCAGCAGGAATATCGCCATCACCAGTGTGAGGGGGTCTCCAGGGGCGCTTCCCCTACTGGAAGGGGGACAGCCGAGTACGTCAAGGTAATGTTCCTACATCTGCTCTGGCTTGATGCTACTCAGCCCAAGGTGGAAGAACGGTTCACTGAGCCCACGGAGCAGCAGCCCACAGCAGTGTAGGACTGATGCCAGGTGAAGTGTCCTGCAGCCTTAGCTGGTTCAAAGGAGAGTGAGGAATACCAACATGCATTCGCTGCACATAGTTAAACAATAATAGAAACAGCTGAAAGCAAAGATTATCCCAGGAGATGGTAGAGACCCTTGTGCAATCTCTTCTTCCTCTCTTCTTCAGCCATCCTAATGTTTGGTTGATAACAACGTGGTTCTGTGACAGCAAATGTGTATGCTCCTAGCCGACTCATAACCTAAATACCGTTGCATTATTTTGAGCTTAATGCTATTTAATTTGTGATTTGAACCCTGTCCTGCATCCCATTTGCTAGAGCAAGAATAAATTCTTGTCATCCCACTGAGGTGGAGATTGCAAGGCTTCCCTGCATCACTGGAAAAGCCAGCACAGCGAGTAGAGGGGCTGAACCCACGCTGCACACCGACCTGGCTGCGAGACCAGCTTGCATGGTCAACCTTTGCTGCCATTCACATGTCAAGCATGCAAATACAGGCTCATCCCTGGTCATTCACCATCGTCAGGGCATGTGGGGTCCCACCAGTCTGAATGTGCACGAGGGGTTGGTTTCTCACAACACCAGGCAGGGTAGCTCTGGTGACAGGTCATCCATGAGGCTGTATCTGGAGAGCAGGCAGGTCATACAGTGCCTCCTGGCCCTCCAGAGAGAAAACTTTGAGCTGCATAGTCACAACCAGAGAGTTACTATTCTCCATGGTTAGCCTTTGTGGGCAATCTTCTTCTGTACACTTCTCCTGGAATATGATCGGCTTTTTAATATACTTGGAGAAGGCCTTTTGATTCTGGCTATTTGTAAAAAAAAATCACAGTGAATAATACTATTCACTAATCAGCTTAAAAAAAAAAAAAAAAAAAGGCGGCATTAGTTTGCTGCTTTCAGTGAGCTATCATTCCTGACATGTTTCATTTATGAGCTATGTGTCTGATTGGCCTGAACTTTGATACACCTTCAGCCAGGCTGTGATCATTATTAAGCTATCATATGCAAAATACAGCATGTTTTCTGACAGTTCCTGTCCGCTGCTGAGACAGATCCTTTCCTGATAAAACATGCAATGAGCTTTGACAATCACGTAGTCAAATGTTTACCCACTTGTCCACATATCAGTTTGCTTAAATATCTTTATGCTCGCTCTATCTCCAGGCATGTTTGTTAAGTAGGACACACTGCTGTGCAGATGCATTATTCTATCATCTGCAAAATATATTAAAGATGGAAGGTTTAAACCATAGGTTAATGAACAGCTGTAAACTCTGAGAGTCAATTCAAGAGCTTAGAAGGAAACCCTTGGCCCCATGGCTAAGTGTATGCCTAAAGGGAAATGAAGTCAAGACCAAGAAAGCTTAAGAGTGTATTCAAAGCCCTAAGGAAAGGGCATTGCTGCTGTTCACACTTAAAACTATCCTATGAAGGCTGTTATTTTCCCCAAATTTCATGAGTATAATTTAGCAATTTGCTATTGGGGGAAGAAGCTCATTTTCACCACAGTCACTGCTCTGCTCCTGTTAGGTATCTTGTAATTTTAGGCAGCCACTAAGTGCACAGAGGATTCACTGGGTCTAGTTCCAGGCACAAATATCAAGAAACACTTGAAAACAGAACACATAATAAATTGTGTGGGAAGAGGTTATTCTATCAAACTTACTTAGTTGGTCAAGCCAAGTAATAAAGACCTAAGAGTTTCAATAAATGTGAGCATTTTCCTGGACCACTTGAAGATAATGTCATTCCAGTAAATATTGCTCAGTGGTATTTCTGATCATCTTTTTCTTCAGTTGCTCAGTTTCTGAGAAAATTTGTGGATGTGGGTTGACTTTCTAAGAGTGTTTCTATAGTGCCACGTGAAACTGAAATGGGAAAGATGAGGGATTAATAAAGTAATTATAATGTGGATAAGGAAGAGGCCAAAGAGAGAGCGAGAGACATTTTTGCTGAGACAGGAACTACTGTCCTGAAGGGAGGTTACCAGTGAAATTCCTGAAAGAAAGATTTTGCAACAGATCTGACTTGATGTTTTCTTTGAAACTGTTGGCATAAAATTACAACTGATTCTGATATTTGCTGCTGTTGGGGTGACTCTTAATACCAGATGGGAGATTTGTGTGGCTACTGAAATCCATCAGGGAATATGACAAAATGCAAAAATACAAAGTGTAAATGCCTGTGCTGAAGGACAAATCAGAAGAAATTCTACAGCGAGCTGGGAGCTCCTTATCTAGAAACTGCAGAAGTGGGGAAAAGACTTGGATGACTCAAGGATGTAACAGAAGGAAGGATTCACAGGGAAAAGCAATATTGGAGAGTTGTTAAAAATGGCAACTGTTGGGCACCAAATACTTCCTCTGGTCTGAAACAGAAGCAGTAAGCACGAAGCAAGAAGTCTGTGTCAGCATTACTAAAAAAAAGCAGAAAAACAAATGTCTGAGATGGTAAGAATCTTTTAAACGAACTCTGTCACCAGATCAATTAAAACATGGAACTGCACCCATTTATTATCTCTCTTAGACATGTCATTAATAATCATACAGGCCTTCAATGTAGTGCAGCTGTGAAGAAATAAATGCAATGCATTTACTGTGTCTCAGGCAGGGTACTCAAAGACTGGGGAGTGTTGTTATTTTGCAAAGAAATATTAAGATTTCAACTGGAATAAAATTTGTGACTGGTCGTCGAGAGAGAAATTTAATCTGAACTAGGTGATTAGAGAAATTGCTAAAATTATATGGATTAGTCCATCTTAGAGAAAAGCATGTTTAGTGTACCAAAACAATGGCTGAGAAGGAGGTAGGATTGTTCACTGTAAAAATATTGGAGGAGTAAATGCTAGGAAAGAAAGGGAGTGATTTAAGGCGAAGGACAGTGCTTGCACAAGAAATGTAATCATGAAACTGAAAGAATCAGCCTAAATGAAACAGACTCCAAACTTAGAATTTCTCATCTATCCAAGAAAGCACATTCCTCAACAGCTGTGTAGTGGGATGTGGGGGGGCAACCATGAACACCTGGTGTTCTACCTGATCCACTTCCGAATGAGATTCAATGATACAATGTCTGAAAGATCAGAGGATGGAGTCAGTGATCCAAATATTTTATACAGTTATGTTCCCAAATTTTTGTCCACCACACAGGCAGCAAAACGTATTAAGGCTGCTCGTGTTTGCAGGGGATGGAGCAGAGGTTGTGGGTAGGAATCTAATGAGAAAACAAAGTCAATCAGCAATTATTTAAGTGATCAGACCCACAGTGCCAATATTGAATGCTTGCATAAAGACTCAGAGGAAATGGGTTTTGTATCAGTTATGTGTGCAAATATGCCCCCACAAAAGATTCACCTGGCAGTAGCAAATAACTTAGGTGGCTGTTTTAAAAAGTCACCTTAAAACTATACATTTACTGAATAAATTATTCAGTATGGATTGTGCATGCAACTCTTCTTGTGATGTGTGAGAAGAATGAATTTAACTATTTTGAAACCATACACCTGCTCCTTTTTTAATCAGTGAAGTTCCAGAGGTAATAGAATCTATTCATGAAATTTACATTTCAGTGGTGTAAGAAAATGGTAGAAAATCATAAATGTAAGATCACGGAAAATATTGAAGGAAATACTGGCCTGTAATTCAGCTGAAGATTTTGTTTACGTCGTAAGCCATCATAAACTTAAGGTACAGTTGCTGTATCTCAGTGTCATGGGATAGCATTTGGAGGGGCCCACATTGCCATGTTGGTATTTTACAGATGACTGGTGAAACCACTGTCCCTGGGATCCCCCTTTAGAAGGCTGGCCCATAGACCAGTAACGAAGATGGAAAAACTCTTTCTAATTCCCATGGGCTTTGAACAGTGCCTTTACTATCATATGATAGTTGAAGCAATTTTATTGAGTTTCAGAAATGGTGTTCACTTCTGTAGCAAGAAGGACATGCAGGAGTTGGTCTTATTCAATACTTGAAGAAAAAAACATCTAACACTCCCAAGCAGACTTCATAGATTAGCAATCAAAAGCTATCTTGCAGTCTGACCTTGAGCAGAATACTGGCCATGGGACTTCTTGTTTAACCTAGTCCTTTAGAAAGACGTGATTATATTTTTTTCAGTGACAAGGAGTCAAGAACAAACCTTGCAAGTTGTTACAGTGAATAATTCTCTTCCTCATTGTATCCCTTACTTCAAATATTAATTTTTCTAGTATCCACCTGGTTTAGAAGAGTATACCTCCTATTTCAGTAATCTCCTGTTACTCTATGTACTCAGACAGGGACTACTCTGTCCTTTTTGCCATAGCCCCTCATGTTGTCAGATGGTCATTTGTCATAATCATGGAGCCATTTTTAAAGACTACTTCACAGTGTTGAAGCAAAACCTTCATTCTTCACGGCTGAATGTCTGGTTTGCTTGTTGTCTGTATCAAAACACATCGATTTTTGTAGTCATCCACTTATCGTGCTATCTAGATCATTCCCTATCAATAATTTGTTGTCTTTGTTATTCATCATGCCCCCATTCTATGTGTCATCTGCAAATTCTATCAGCAATGATTTTAAGTTTTCTTTCAGATCATCAACAATGTTCAAGAGTTTAGGAAGATGAACAGCTCTCAGCAGCCTCTCACCAGAAATTCATGTACTTTCTAATGATTTCTCATCCTTAATCATACTGTGAGACAGCCATTTATATCCATTTTAGGTGCGTCAGGTGGATTTTAATCATTCTTTTCACTTATCAAATAACAAGCATCTCTAGCCAAATGCCTTATGAAGCCTGAGTACCTGATACGTCACCAAGCCCTGGTGCAGCCACGTTAGGGAAGGGGCAACTGGACTCATGTTGTAACTACCATGTAGCATGTTTGGCTGTGTTACTGGGGGATCTACAGCCAAACTACAGTCCTTTAAACATCTAGACATGGTATGTTATATCAACATTGTGACCTTTACCAACCAAGTTTATAGACTCATAAGCTTGTAGTCAGTTTGACAAGACTCCTTCCCCACTAACTCAGCCTTGTTATTTTAGCCTGCTTTCTTTCTAAGTTAATTGAAACCAATACTAGCCAGCCGTTATTTTGCTTGGGAAGAATGTCAGGGTCATATCACCTACTCTATTCCAAATATTAGACCAGCGTTAGTTTCCCTTTAGCCTTCTGCATATTCTCAATCAACAATATAACAAGCTCCTCAGACAGCTCTTTTAGGGTTTTTGCTTGCAAGTAATGCAGATGCAGTATTCAACTTTAATTTAATGCCTTTTTTACTAATTGACAGAAAATACTTTCCTCCTCATTGGATAAGATTATCGTTTCTCTCATTTCTATCTAGTAAAGTAGCAGCACCATCATTAGTATTTCCTTTGTTCTTTTGTTCTTATTAGCCTTAATTCTGCAGGCTATGTATTTGTTCTTTTCCTTCTCTTACCAGTTTTCTACAATCCTCAGTTTCTAATTTCTATGATTTTCTGGTAAATCCTCAACATTTCCATCTGTTGTAAAAATAGGTTTATGAAGATACATATTTCTTTCCCAACTAATAGACCGTTTAATTTTTTTTTTAGTAGAAGGCCTACACTGTGCTATGAATTGCACAAGGATATTGGAAAACAGTTGCCACTTTAAAGCATTGGGGTTCTCAGACCTTTTTTCAGGTCCCCTGCCCAGGATATGTTCAGTCCTGTTCCCACTGTTTGCCCTCCATCCTCCAGTACTGGGTGAATGGTTCTCCCACTAGGGCATGTACCCTGTGCAACATAACCAGAGAGCAGAGGTAGAGGATCACTGGGAACAGAGTCGAGAGGCTGAAGGAGATGTGGAGGCAGGACTTGGACTGGGGCACAGGACAGCAGAAGTGGGAGACCAGGGCTGTGATGAGCTGTCCCACTAATACTTCTAAGCCATAAGGCTGTGGTAGTTTCTCCATTACGTGGTCCTGCCCCAGTCAAGTCCTTCTGGTCATATCCCTGTTCTGCTCCCTGTAGCAAATGTCCCCCAAATGTCCTCAGACAGAATCACTTTTGATTTGGCATGCTGGTTATGATACCATATGAAAGGGAGAAGGTTTTCCCAAGGTACTCTCTCAACATTGTGAATTGTTCAAAGCCAGTCATAGAGCTAAACACAGTTTAAATCCATGTGACTTGAAGCTTAAGGAAATGTTCACACAAATCTCTGCAAAAGCAAGCCACCGTGATTTGTATGTGACTTTTCCCAGCTGCTTGTAAGGGAACAAGTTTTACGATCGGCTTGGTTTTCCTTTGTGCAGGAGGAGGTTCCTCTCCCTTTTTCTTTCTCCAGATTGCCTCAGTAGAGAGAGAGAGTGTTTCCCTCTGGGGAAGGAGAGACCTGTGGGCACAAGGGCAGCTGGAGTGCAGATATGATGTCAGAAGTGTTTTAACACAGCTGGCGGAATGCTATAAAACAGGGCTTTTAGTGTTTGATTGAGGAGGGATTTGCATGAATTCCAGATGTTCACTATATGATCAATCTTGCTATGTACACAACAAGTGTGTCCCCATGCACGTGTAAAACAAAGCCTGCCTAACCTAGGGAGGGAATAAGGGCACGCTTGCTTTCCTGGAAGTCTTTTGTTTGTTTTTCCATTCAGATCTCATGTCTCAGGTCATACGCAGTTTCTGTCAGGCTCATGAGATTAATATGGGACTTTATGGCCACTATGATGATGTAATACCTTGATTTCACTGAAATTGAAGAATCTGTACGTAAGAAGATGAAGTTAAAATGACAATGACTAAAAGTAACCTATCTGAGCCGTTAGAGATGGGCACAGATGCTCGTATTTCAAGGCACAAACCAACCTTTGAACTGGAGGTTAGGAAGGAGTCTTCTCTATGGGCAGGTCATGCTGTAATTGTTTCTAAAGCCTTTCTTGTCACGTCCTCTAATGTAACTGCTGCTGACCAGGGTCACAGACAGAGCTGCAAGAGCTGGATTCCTGGCTTGAAATGGTGCAGCAATTCCTGAGTTCCTGTCAGTCACTATTAATTTACTTCATTATAAGTAAGATTGGGATCAGACCCTTCGTATTTCACAGAAAGCAACGGTTCTACCCTTTCCAAAGGCATCAGCATTTTAGTGTTAAAAAGCCTAATGCTCCCATGTAGTCTCAGCAAAAGCTGTACATGAAGACTATTCTCTGTGGACTAAGCCTTTTATTTTCATTCTCCACAAGCAATATTACAGCTTAAAGCTACTTATAATACAGAAAGGTGACTTATAAATGAAACGGAAACTGGGAGCTGGAAAGTACTGGGATTAAACCCACGCACAAACCATCAGTTTTAGCTGGAAGGCTTCAGGAAACCAAAGCCAGCAGATTTGATTTGTTTGGGCTCAGTGGCTCTGAAGCTGGGGCAGAGAAGAAGAGGGCATTGAGTTTGTTGCTCACCCCCCCAGGAGTTATTGCACTTGAAACGTGTCTCTTTTGGTCTTTCAGGCCAAATATTCCAACTGTTGAAGGCTTAGCATTCAAAAGTATCTCCATTGGCTCCAGCTGTAGTCAGATTTTAAAACCACACCCTCGCCTAATCACATTATAGCAAATATAATCATCAAAGACTGGAAATGGTGGGCCCTGTTTGAGGACTGACTGCTGCGATCTGCTCAAGGCCATGAAAAGTGGCAAGTCTTCACACATGTTTTAACCTTGATGTGGAGACAGACACAGTCTGGGTAGCATTTCTGGAACTTGAAAACTCCTCTGAAGTGAAGCCCACAATGCGAACCAGATGTCTCCAAGGTAGCCAGGGCATTGGCAGAGACAGTGTTAGTGTCAAGCTGGGAATGTGGTCCAGGGCTGGTACCAAGCCCATAAGCCTTGCTGAGAGGCCGAGTTCACTCGCTGGTGCACAGCACCACACTGGCACAGCTCGGCTGCTCCTGATGCAGTGGCCACTGCAGCGTGTGGACAAACCCTGGGTTGAGTCTGTTTGCCGTGCTCCTACTGATTGCCAGGTGCTGTAGGTATGGCCTCAATTCCATCTTTCCAGAGGGGCCAGAAGTCCGAAAAGCAACCTCCTGAAGCACAGAACCAGGAATTAGGATTCTTGCACTTATTTATGATTTCATCACGGCTTGGGGTAACTTGCTGAACTAGCGTGATTCAAATTACTCACCAATAAAATGCAAATATCTGTTCCTCACAGGAATGCAGTGAGATTCCACTCACCCTTTTCTATTGCTTTGCAATCCTCACAGTAAGGCATTTATTTCAATGCAGGTACTTTCTGGGTGGTTATTGTCTGAATGAGATGCAAGCAAGATTTGTTTTGTTAAACATTCACTGTCATAGTATTTGAAAATCTCAGTCTGGTTTTACTAACCGGCTATTTCTTCTCTTCATGCAGGAAGAACATCCTGAATACCAAATAATCCGTGAAGTGTGTTTAAGCACAGTATTACTGGAACAAGATTGCTGCATCATTTGTGAACTTTCCCATGGGGAAACAAAAAGGCAAAGCTGCAATAAATCTCCAGGTAAATCTTGCTTTAGTGGAGATTAGTAGGAGACATCCTTCATTCAGAGGCAACTAATTTATTCCTAAACCCAATAGAAAATATTGCTATCAGTGCCAGGATTTTGCAGAGGTTGAGGATATTACTATAGTCGAATGAAAGCAATTTTTTAGCCCTTTAATGACAAAATAAAATTGCATTATTGTTCATGTTGGCTGCAAGGGAAACACTGAGCAAGAGACCCCATGGTGACTCTATAGGGGCAAAATATTCCTTATTGTAGGAGGACGTATGCAATTCAACACAGTGACAAGGAGGAGAGTCCTATGGAGAAGAACTCATAGGGTGACATCTAGATGGTCTCTTCTCTCTGTTGGTAGTTGAATAGAGGGGTTTAGCAAGGAGAAAAGGGAAAATCGCTTATACTGAATTATGCCCTGAAGGAGGAAGGTTTGTATTTAATAAGGTTTTTCATTGTTGATTTTTACCTTAAGATAACTTAACTGGTTCTGAATGAGACACCTTTTTCCTACCAGTTTTCAGTTGAAAACTCCTGAGCCCAAAAGCTGTGATTTCCAAATGAAAACAAGATAGAGGGCACTGCTGTGCTTTGGACTCTCACGAAGTCGCTCTACTCCGCTTTCTACTGACTGCAGTTGCAAAGAGGACAAGGTTCAGCTCATCTGTTTGTGAGTGCCTCTAATACAGCTGTCTACATCACAGCTGGTTTTCTGAGGTCCCAACTAGTCATTTCAGTCAAAGAGGACAGCCAGTGATTCAGCTCACCCCAAAGAAGGCACCTGCATTTCATCATATGAATCACACCTTAACTCCCGACGACGAGCTTGGGTCAGACACCTTCATTGCAATGACCTAGATTTCAGAAAGATGGATTGCATCCAAAATGGCTGATACTGGTAATGGTGACAGACTAGCTGCAATGAGGGAGCAGAGAACTGTCCCTTTCCTGCAGAAGTTACACAATGGAGCCTGCCATGGATGGGAACTGGAGCTGGTCCAAGGCTTCTCAACATGTTACACCCAAAGATGAAATGCTGGTTTTTGCCAGATACAGAAACACCGTGGGGAAGACACAGAGCTGAAGCATCAGAAGATTTGCCACCATATATCCAAGGCACGCGGTGTAAGATGTGGCTATCCCTGCTGGGCAGGATCCTTCCTCTCCTCTCTGGGTGCTGATACTTTACACACCCCAACCCCTCCACACACAAAAAAAAAAAAAAATACAGTGGGTCCAAGGTCATGTTTGTAATCCCCACATGTGCCTCAGATCAGCTCTCCATGTGCCTTCCTACCGTGCTCATGCCAATTGCTGGCATTGTAAAGAACGCTTAACACACTGTGGTAAAACAAGTTTCAGCAGCTGTTTCAACATATGCAGCTTAATGCCATGGGAAAAGGTATGCACAAAGTACCATCGACTTTGGGAAAACACCAAAACCAGCACATTATGAATATTTCCATTGGCGGGGGGG
>WAAD01002398.1:88546-190686 GCA_013389945.1 Fregata magnificens
AAGTTGAAGTAAAAAGAAGTTAAATGTTTAAAAAAAATTATTTATTATGTTTTCCTGCAAAGTTTCATAATTTCTGTGGGGTTTTGTGGAGAAATTTTCTGGCTTTGGTCCTTTTTGTCTGGAGGGGTGGGGAGGGAATTAAAGCAGCAGAATTGCACCTGAATCAGAAAATCTAGTTCCTTTCCTTCATTAGCTCTCTTGTCTTCTCTTCCTTTAAGAAACAGGCATAATAAAGCCTCAAATTGTCATAATGATGTCCTTTCACATTGTCATACAATTTAATTAATATTGAAGAACCAATTTGGATATCAGTTACGACAGTGTATATCCAGTATAGCTTCTCCAATGTCAATGGCATTGCAGCAGTATATGACTACAGTGAGCTCAGAATGATCCCTGAAGCCTTCGTTATTCTCTGAAAAATGTAATTTCTACTCATTTATCTCATTCTGAATTTCAATGAAGCCTTTAGTATTATCTCTCAATTCCAGTTTTAAGTATTGATAGTAACCTGCTGTGTGACATATACAATACCCAGCATTGTCTCTTGCACCATATGAATCAGCTTCCAGCAAATAAGAATGAACTTGAGATAATCTTTGAAAGTGTACATTCAGTTGGGCTAGAGGACATTTTGTGGTTAATGTCTGTAACTCTCGTAGACTTGGATTCAAATCCAAATAAATTCTGCTTCATACTGATTCCTTTGGTAATTTGCCTAGATCGTAAGACATCAGTGCAACATAGATATATGACAGCACACAATGAGGAGAGCCCAGAATTCAGGTGATTTATAGAAATGGTGGATTTGGTAACTATCCAAACTAAACTCTTGTTTAGGGTTTGCTATTGCTTTCCACTGCTGTCACACTGAGCACTTGGGCTGTTCCTCTGCTGTTATGATTATGCTTTCATGAAAAAGGCAGCTGTGTGGGAGGTTTGGATGCACAGAGGATAGAGGATCAAGCCTTGACTTGGTATGTAGCTGTTAAAAATGCTTAGGGCCATATTCAGATCAGCTTTTGAGAGTTGCAACTCCATTAGTGTCATTTAAGGATGTATTTAAAAGTAGAAAGAATCTTCCTTTTGGATTGCCTTTTTAACCCAGTATCTTGATTTTAAACAGCATTTTGAAGAACTGTAAGTGAATCCACATCCAGAATTACATTGCCAGGAGCAACTCTCGGAAATGTCAGTAAAGATAACTTTGAATCTGACATACTGTTAAGTTTGGATCACTCCCATGTCAGCGAGACTGAACTTCTCTGCAAAGCATCATTAGCTCAAGTCTCATTCTGTAGGCAGAAGCAATGAGAATTTTATATTTTTCAAAAAAGTAAAACAGTAGTAATGACTAGGAACATTCGTAGAAAGAAACAGCCTACTGAGTTTATAATGAGGAACGCTGACTCCTTTAGTAGCATACATGATCCTTTAGAGACTTTTGCCCTCCACAGACAAGGCCATTACTGAGGACTGCAAGTAGAAATTTCAAGAGTCTCTGTATCGTGGCATATCAGTTCTGATTCCCTTCTATTGCATTGATCAGATCTCTGCATATCAAAGAGAAGGTGGAAAAATTGCTATGTAACCTCTACAAAAATTCAAACAGCGTCATTAGGCCAGACAGTGGCAGAAGTACAGCACTGTCACCTCTCCAAAGTAGTGAAAATGAGAAGAGAGGAGGGGACACAGGCAAGCAAACAAAAAATAAGAGAAATAAATGAAGAGGAAAACATCCTTCTACCTCTGCTTTTAGCATTTTTAACTAGGGAAAATTCTTCAGCTCCAAATCCATCAGTTTGTATCCTGTAATTACTGCCAGCCATATCTGTTCAGGCAGATATTATTCTAAATGGATAAGCATAAAGACTCTGATGCTCTTGGTAATAAGTGTGACTGAAAGAGGAATATCATTATCTGTTGATTTATATTTACCATTCCTTGTCCAGGTGCTTCCCTCCTCTGTTAAGTATACTGGAGATTATATGCGAAATTGCACAACTTAATGGGCTGAAGAAGTTTGATGACAACACTTAAATTGCCACTATTTTTCCAGGGTTCCTCCTGCAGGTGATCTGTTGCCATTCACAGAGGTGTTTTCTAAGAAACCAATTGCAGAACTTCTGAAAGTTGCACATTCCTTTGTAGCAAGGGTAACTTTGCAGTTTTAGGAAAGTTAATGAAGGAAAAATGCTATTGTTAATATTTTTACAGCAAAATGAAAGCCTAAAAAAAAAAGAAAGAAAGGTTCCTGGCAAGTTTATATCTGTTTCCATGTATTCAATGCAACCAAACAGCTGGAGCACTAATGTCCTTGTCTGAGGGGCATTCAAACTCATCGTCAACAGTTCAGGTTACATCCAGATCCCACTGAGGTCAATACAAAGACTCAGTTGAATCAGAATCCCAGGGTACTGGGGCTGAAAGTATCCAGCCCAGTGTGATCTAGGTACAAAATTTAAGAGATTACCACAAATCTTCTGCAAGTCTTGATATACATCCTTCTAACCTGCCCCAATCACAAGGGAAAATACAGCACTAATCTATTTCAATGATATGCAGAGGAAATGCATGAGAAATTGCTCAGATGATGGGCAGTAACCCATCACCCATCTGCAATTCAGTTGCTTTTACTGGTGTGTTCAAATCCCAGATCTTCTTTAGCTGTTATTTTCAACACATTTTCTTTGGGTTGCCCAATGGCAGGATGGAGCTCCATTTTCTCTCTTGTGCCTGAACAGGCAGGACTGGTCACTAACTTTTGTCTAGTAAGTGTTAAAGCACAAAAGTAAGGCTGTGTAGGAAGTCCAGCACGGCAATGGTTAAATTCATGACCACTTTGTAGAGGAAATGAGGCAGGTGGACACAGTCACTGATCGGTTCAGCCTCCAGGAATCAATGACAAAGTACTAACAGAAAAGAAATTAAAGCTTCAAAACTCCTCTAAAAAAGGGATCCAAATATAACCATATTATCTCAGGTGTATCTGTGTTTCTGGTGGTGTGTCAGTGAGCAGTGGTGTGTTGCATCAGATTGCCACATCCCAGGTACTGGATGTCATATCAAATAAGTGCAATGCAGCCTAGCAAACGTCAGCCTTAATATGTTTCATCACCCTGAACAATCAGTATGCTGAAACTCTCTGCAATCTGTGCTTAAAAAGTGGTGGGTTTTTTCCCCTAATCTATAGCTGTAGAATGGAAACCAACATCTCAAATATGAAATATTTTGAAGATAAGCCAGATGGTGGATGGGAAAAGAGATTTTAAAAGAAATAAACTCACAGAGATTCTTCACTCTTTAGGAATAAAATTTAAGTGTCTCTCCAGGTGGAAGGTTAAGCTGACATGTCAGCTGTGTCAGTGGAGTGGAAGGAACTAATCAGTCCCTCTTTTCCACAAACGTCCCATGTGTGCCTCAGTTTTCCCCAAATGGATATAATATTTTAGTGTGTCACAAGGAGACAAGGAAAATAAATACATTAGTGAATGTGAAGCACTTGGATCAAAGAATGGGCAAAATGGGCAAAAATTCAGGTGGAAGACTGGACGTGTGTCTTAGATTGTTTCTTACTCTGGGGCAGACAAAAAATAAATAAATAAACAAAAAAATCCTGAGCTGACACCACGTTGATGTGTTTTCTGTCAAGCTACTGTGAGCTTGAGAAGTAAGCCGTGTCTTTGTCTCCTCATGCCAGGACCAAACTTTTTGGTTTTGGGTGATTCAACAGCAGCATCAGTTCAGGCCAGACAAACCAAGATGTTTCCTCTTCCCAAGGCTGCAGAGGTTGTGAAACTGTCTTAACTAGAAACCATTCTTATGCCAAAGAGAAGATCAGTTGGGCATTAAAGAGTCTACACTGCTCACTTTTGCCAAGCAACCTGTTCAGTAGTGTTAGAATTACAAATGGAAGTTACTAAGGATTTATTTACTTCATAATGTCACTTTAGACTAGTACTAGACCACGGTTTTGGGACTAAAAATGATGTAGGGGTGTGTTTATTTCTCGAATATTTTGTTTCAATGAGCTTTTGCAATGGTCCCACAGCATGTACTGATATCTATAATAATTATTACATTTTTTGCTATTAGCCTGGATTAATAATTCATTAATACTTGAATTAATTTCTTAATAATTTGTTATACTTAAAAATCCTGCATATTTTAAAACTAGGAAAAAAGAATAAGCTTAATTAAGAACTTGGAATCAGTTGGTGTAAAGCTAAATTGAAGTGTGTGCTAAAGAGCACTGCAACCGTGATTTGAAGTCAGAATGAAAGGGAAGGAAAAAGTCATTTCCTGACCCTGTCTTGCAACAGATCAACTCATAAACTACCAAGATTTGCTAGTATATTTTAATTAAGAGTAATTTCAAAGAACTACGAGTGGTGAGAATCTCATAGCTATCTCCTAGTGTTCACAATGCGTGAGAAAATATTGTATTCAGTTGCCCTTGCATTCTCATACAGCCTATGTTAAAAAGATGCTCAATATAACAACTGACAGTATTTCCCCTTGAAAAGGACACTCTCAGTCACCTCAGCACTGATTGTAGAAACGTACAGGTCCAGAAGGGGGAATTACCCTTCAAGACTGATCACAAAGTGCCTTTTAGTGAAAGGCACCTAGACCTCTTTTTTACAGGTGTAGGGACAGGCTATGGTTTTGGTACAAATGAGGGCATGAGACAGAAGCAAACACCTCTCTGCTCCATGATAAGTGTCACTGATGTCTCTGCTGTGACTGAGCCCTTTTGCTCAAGATGGGGTTGACGTGACCTCGTGTGAGGTTTATGAATGACAACTACCCCACTGTCCTTGGGGACACAAGTGCTGTATGAACATGACAAGGCATTCATTGCAGTGACAGTAGTGCACAAAGTCACAAAACAAACCAGAAGTTTTTGTCTGCTCTCACTGGGTTTACTTGTGAGCTGCAAAATAATAACTTGAGTCCACTTATCAAACCAGGGATAGGTGCCAAACAATGTCATTAAACAAACAACAGTGGAATCAGCAAATCTGTTGTCCGAAAACTCTTTCTTGTGCTGGGTTAGTGCACGATGGACACACAACAACCATATTAATGATTTTGGGCAATGTGTTGTTCTTCCAGTAATTGCTTTTACTGTTATCTTGGTGACTTTGAAATGACTGCAGCAGCTGTATTTCATGGTGCACACTGGTACAGTAATGCTTCCATTTATTATTCATATCTATTTGCCTTTCTTTCACTTTTTTTGGTGTTAATGTTTGTTTTGGCTTGGCTTCAGAGGGCATGTCCCTGGTTTTGGAAGCCACCAGATTCCTAAATCCACCTAAGGCCAGGAATTCCCTGACACCCAGTTGCTCCCTTGGTTTAGCATTGTAAATAAAAGTAGAATCAAAAAATCATAAAATAATTTAGTTTGGATGGGACCTCTGGTGGTGTTCTGATCCAGTCTTCTGCTCAAAGTATGTCCAAATTTGAAGGTAGATTCAACTGTCATGCTAGATCGGGTTGCTTAGGGCTTTGTCAATTTTTGAGCATCTTTAGTTGTGGAGATTTCACATCCTCTCTGGGCTCCTATTCCAGTCGTTAACCACCTTCATCATAAAAAAAAAAAATTAAAAAAATAATCCTAATATCTAATCATCATTTCCCCTGTAACAAATTGTGACTGTTGCACATTGTCCTTCAGCTGTGCTCTTCTGAGAAGAGTTAGCTCTCTCTTTTCTATAACTTCCTATTAGGGAGTTAAAGGCAGAAAAAAGAAACCTGCTTAGCTTTCTCTTCTTAAGGCTGAACAAACCCAGTTCATACCACCTCTCCTAACATAACACGTGCTGTATCATGTGCCTTGTCATTTTAATGGCCTTCTTCTGGACTCAACTCAACATGTCAATGCCTTTCTTGTAATGGGGAGCCCCAAACTGAGCACAGTACACCAGTTCTGTAGTTAGTAGGGATGTGTTTGGCTGGCATCACACTGGTGAGCTTTAACTCTCAATGTTTTCCATCAAAGTAGGTTTTGACCAGAGTCTAGAGTGAAGCTAGAACTCAGGCCTGTAGGTACAAAATGAGAGGCTTGCACTCCTCTACATAGTAGCTGAGGAGGTGCAAAAGTATTTGTATTAGAAACAGATCTGACTTTTTTGGTTTTTCCTTCATGAAACCAAAGGTCTTAGCAGTGTGTGGGCTTATGAATGCAAATCAGATTCTAGAAATTGGAGCCACTCTGTGTTTGAGCACAGAAGGAAAGGAACAGGTAAGTACCAGCTCACAGTGATTATTGCTTTCCTTTTCCACTGCTGACTATTTAGATTGCTTTCAGTTTTTGTAAACCTACAGCCAGTCTGACATTCTAACGCTTTTCTTGTCCCCATAATCAGTGCAGACAGATACAAGCAGAGCTGACTCCAAAAACTTAGGTCACCTTCATGCAAAAGTCACATTTAAAATGCAGCATGCAAAATGCATTTACATTAACATAGCTGTGTTAGGATCCTACAACTCAGCTGGGAGATGATAGCCTCCAGAAGAGCTAAGTGTTGTGGTGAGCATTTGTCCCCATTCTCCTCTAGAGCACAGAGATTCCAAACAAGCCCTCAGCAGCCCACAGGGAATAGACATTCTCAAGGAAAATTAAAAGACCAGTCTTCAACAGGTACATAAAATGGCTGCATAATGAAAGGCTGAATAGCAAGACCAGAAGATCCATTAGCATAGGGGATACATTAGGTAGACGCTTGGAGTTCTTCTGTTTTAATTTTCTCTGAAGGGAGTTTGGTTTGCATGCTCCAACGCTGCTCTGCAGTGTAAACCAGAGTACATGTAAGTGGGGAAGATCGGACTGCTCACTTCAAAAACACTCTCCTGATCTGAGCTGAAGTGCTAATGTAGAAGCACCAAAGTCTATCTCCATCTCAACTCCAGTCCAAGGATATGAAACAAGAGGAGCAGATGGATCTTCCCATTCTGTTAGGACTGGACATAGTTATTTGACAGCAGACATTATGGTTCATATTTTCATGATGAAAAGCAAGAAAGTGTGCTTTGGAGGCTTATGAAATTTTCCTAATGTGCTCTTAGTGTGCAACTTAAACTACGTTCTGCAGTAAGCAAGATGATGTAAGAGATTTCCAAGTCAATTCCTTACATCATACAAATCTCTCAGCCTTTGGGATCAAGTGTAAAATGTGCTTTACCAATTTTACCGGTGATTGGGGTCAATAGCTGGGTAGGTGTTTGTTATTGCAGGCTGAGAAATGGTGATGGCTTGGGATGTTTTGCTTATATGTTTTTAATGTTCATGCATGGGGCTGAATGTTGTCCTGATAGACATGTTTATGTTACAATGTTTAATAACATTACTACTCTCCCCAATGTGGTGTTTGCAAGCATAAAATGTCATTTGTCTAAATTACCTACTATTCATTAAAATGATGATCTCTAAATATTGCTAGGAGCTTGAATCATACTCCTGTTGTTGGAATTCACTGAGTATCACTCTAGTTTTCTCTGTGTGAAACACTATAATAAAAACGTAAAGCAATGCATCAGAGCTGTGTTATAAAGGACATATTTTTATGATCAGACACTGTACCTGTTATATAGAATATCTGTTCTGAATAGATGTGACAGACTCTAGAGGCAGGATCGGTGAATCACTGAGCTCTGCACTTCTTCTAGTCTCTCTCCCAGATGCTAGGATACACCTGTATACACTTGTAAATAACTCCAACATCAGCTCTGTTCTTCTCAGGGATGGGGAGGAAAAGAGTGAGGACAAATGTCAGGAAACTGCAGGTGTCACTAAGGAGCTACTGAGCCAGGGAAAAAAATTGCTCTAATTTCCTTTCTAGAAATGGATGAATACATTCACCACCAACAGTTTGTGATTCTCTCAAATTTTTTCATTCCACTAGACACAAAATAATGTCCGTGAATAATCCTCATTCAGTCAGGAGGAGTTCACTGTGTTGGCTGTTTCAGCTGCTTTGTGTAGCACATGGTTCAGATACTGCCTTTGTGTACCCTGGACTCTCCAAAAGCTTTCCCTCTGCAAATGTCACCACCAGTCAGTGCATATATTGTGTTTCAGGACACTTCCAATTGATTTACAGGGCATATTGAATCCACTGCAAATCCTATCCACAGAGGTCAGTCTTCTACCTGCAAATGAGAGGAACTCAGCTTTAGCTGTGAAGGTTCCTCGTAGCTGATATGGGTTTTGTGGTGGTCCTTGCTTAACCAGCTGTGGGGTACCTGACCTGCCTGCTTCCCCACCGGCCTTACCACCAGCCCCAGTTCATCTGACAGGTATAAGCCAAAGTGGTGGCCATAAGACCAATATGCCACCGATGACTCTGAGCTGGGCTTTCTGCTACTGCTGTGCAACATGTAGGTCTAAGTCCCCATTTCTCTGAGTGGATGCTACATTTGAAAGCCAGACAGCATTAAGTCTAGAATTCATATAACAAAGAGAATGATTGTGTTTCATAAAGTTAAAAAAGCAATAATGCGAAGATGTCAAACTAGGAACAAGTCCAAATAAAAACCTGCATTTGAACAGAGATTCTTTGGGCTTATCTGTTGGCCAGCTTTCCCTACTTTAATAGCTTTCTTTCGCTATTGTGTAAGTTACTAAATATATTGCAGTAGTTTCTGTAGCTGTCACAGGAACAGCAGGTGTTTTTAGTCCTCAGGGATGATATTCATCCTTCTGTCTATCTCTTAATGTACTAATATAGCTCCATTCATACTGTACCTTGTAATCTTTAGTGTAGTTCCCCTTACAACATCCCTGGGAGGTAAGCAAGTACTGGGAGTTGCGGAAGCACTTTCCCCATTTTATAGGAGAAGTGAGACAGGAAAGAAATACAGGACAGCTGGGTTTTTACAGCACATAAGCATCTATTGCTCATTTAGAAGAAAAATAAAACCACTGCAGAATCTTTTCTGATTCATGCATGCAGGCTGTGGCAGATTGAGGAGGTGAACCCTGACATGCGACCTTCAACCTCCAGACTGGGCTTCTCCTGGGGATGCCACAACACTCCCTCTCCAGGCAGAGGGGAGTTCAGCCCTAACTGGCAATGATACCAGTGGTTTTCCATTTCAGCTTGGCACGTCATGTACAACAGACCTCTAATATACAAAGATTTCCTCCTGCAGGGTTCAGTTACATATCACTTTCTCTTCCAAATAAATCAACGCTGATTTTTTAGACAGGACTGCCTTCTCTAGCTAAAACTTGATCATGAAGAAAATAACCAAAAAGAAGAAAGAAGTATAGGAAAAACATGTGCAAAAGCCATTCAGGAGTAATCAACAGCATTCAATCCTCAAGCGAGGGACAACCTAACTAGCTTCATTCAGTTTTGCTAAAAGATATTTTTTAAATTTCCAGACAAGCCATAGCTGTCTAACTTAGAAATTTTTCCTTCAGATTAATTATCCGTGTATATCTTTAGATAAAAATTAGAGCCAGTAAAAAATACTCTGAGGGTCTACTTTAGCAGCAGAATCTGTGTTGCTTTTAAAAATATAGCTCCTGTGGAAGAATCAAACATTCCTCTATCAAGTAGTAAAGGCATTTTGATAGACTGAAACATTCCATTTATCAGCACAAAGCTCTTCTTTGTTTCAATTCAAATTGTGTTGTGCAGGGTAGATGATGACATCATGCAAAGAGAAAACAGGAAGATAGTAAAATAGATGAAAATAAGTGCAGGAATCCTGCATTTCAGCTTGGCAGATTTTGCGTTTTTAGTTTAGATTTTGTTTTGATCAAGGCATGAACAAATATTGGAGTGAAAGCATTTCCCAATGGATAGCAGAACCTTGATGTACAACAGCCACTAGTAGGAAAGAAGGTTTTATCCTTCTGTGATGATTCTCTTATCATTTAAGTTCTCATCTGAGGATGTTATTTTTAATTGAACTTAAGCGAACCTAGAGCAGGATTATACATTAAATAAAATTCTGCCCAGGGAACAGTTTCAAGTTTTCACCTTTTTCAAAGAGCAGTTTTAAACCTCTCCCTTCTCTAGAATTGCTTCTAGGTGTATGGACTCTAGTCATACAGCAACCAGGTTTTCTTTTCTACCCACATCTCTAAGTGACCATCAGTTTATAACTGCTATCTGTTCTCTACATGTTGACTCCAGCCCGAAAGGTACCTTGGAAATAACTGACCGGCCCCTTCTGTTTCATTGGGATGACTTGGCAACTATGGTGGAGATATTGCCATTGCTTTCCATTGCATCCCAGCTCATCCAGGTAACAGAGAACAGCATTGTAATCAAAGGTGGCTCATTAAAACCTTGAGTAGTTGCATATACTGCACAGTTCCCCTGCGGTGTTTCTGGTTTTGTGGGTACATGGTGTCATTGCTGAATATATTTATCTCATCTACACTATCAACAGTGCCACTACAGTCAGCAAATACATGACTATTTTCCAATCAAAAAGAAATAGTGATACAATAGACCTCATTTTTGTGTTCTGTTCTAACAGGGTGGTAATAACGTTTGAAGGTAACAGTAAAAATCTATTTACAATTCGAAGTTAGGAGCCAACCTGGATAAATGTTACTGCTCATAAAGTTAGTGAATTCTTGATTTCTGAACCCAGTTAAGCTGGTTTTGTTTATCTACATTCCTTCAACAGCTGGTGACTCCACTATTCTTTGCATTATAAGGAAACAGCATATGGCAATTCGTTTCCCAGAGACTTACACTCTGAACAGGTAACAAGGAGGAAAGGAACGATGATTTTACACAGATCCCTAAGGGAACACTAGTCTTTGCATTAAGTGACTTTACCAAATGAATAAAGGTGGGGTGGGAAGCTACTTTTGTAAGTAGAATTGAACCTAGATCTAACTCTCTACCTTAATTCCCGCATCAATTATTCTTGAACACTTAAGCAATTACTTTGCTGAGGCACAGGACACCAAAACAGTGCATATTAAGCATGTATTAGATGATAACTGAAGAAAATGAACTTCAGGTGCTTGCTGTGTGCTTGGGTTATCACTACCTATAGTTAAGGCTGCCTGACAAATTCCATTAAAATATCTTTTTTTTAGCTTTCAGAGCAAACAAGTTCAGGATGCAATTTCTCTTGCCAGAAGTGCTCTTAGACTGTTTTTGTTGGAGAAAGCTTTAGCTAAAAATAGTTCTCACATTTCTGAGAACAAAGGGGAAGAGAAAAATACACTGTAATTTTGCCTGTGAGTAAAAAAAAAAAAATTTACATCTGTTCCACTGGCAAACTGCTATACCACTACAGGTGGGAAGAGAGACTTGAAAATTAGGTTGGATCCTCCAGTGTCAAGAGCACACCTTTTATTTACCTGGTGATTATTGATTTTTTAATTCAGCCAATATATGCTCATAAAAGGCTTGTTAGAGTTTGGAAGCTAAAGTATTTGAAGAGCCCATCTGCCGTGAGCATAGCCCCTTCTTTTATCTGCTAGATAAATGCACAGGCAGCTCCGCAGAGTAACTGAGCGTTGTTATCATGGCTGTAATGGCTGAGCAGAATTTCCCTACAATTTGTTTCAGCTCACAGCTGGAGACTACTGTGGGAGAAAGCTTAGAAATTCAGAGAAAAGAGATCTGTATTCTTTACTACTGGTGATGCCCATGCACTACAGAAAGAGAAAGAAAATTCGTGTGTAAATGGGGAAGTAGGGATATTTTGCAGGGAATTGTATGGGAAAGAACAGGGAGGGATAAAAGCCAAAAAATGAAAAGCTGATATGTGACTAGGACAGGACTTCACTCCTGTGTAAAACTGATATGACTTTTCCTGATGTGTTCATGTATGATGCACAACGGGACAGAGTAGAATGCCAAAGGCATGTTCCATCCAAATACTTGATTGCAATGTTAACACTTCTTCAGCTGATTGCTTGGAATGTTGGTCTATGTATCTGTCTACAGACCTGCTCCAGTGCTTTGTCTTTCTTCAACAAAAAAAAAAAAAAAAAAATCAGATGCTAACCATGTCTAAGAAAAACTTCTTACATGTTTAGTTTTCAGTACTGAATAGAAACAAATAGCTGCTCACGAGCAACTATTCACAGAAATATCTGGTGTGCTATTTTAAACAGAAAAGGTAGCATCCTGTAATTTAACTTTCCTCTTAACAAACGCATTGTTTGTTCTTGCTGGACCAGTCAAATGGATGGCTATTCTGAGATGCTCAGTATTTTCTTTGTGATAGTTTATCAGTGCCAAAATGGGCACCAACTAATTTAAACTGTCTTAATTAAATAACAATAATTTGCAAAATCTCAGTGTCTGTGATGCGGGATCACCAGGATTCTAAAGTCTGAAGAATCAGGGGATACAAAGGCAAATGCTGAATTATTGGAGTTCAATAAACAACAAAGAAAAATCCAGAGCTACCTGAATCTCTTCAACAAGTTTTTTTTTACTAGGCCATGGTGATATTACTGGTGCCTGTGGATATTTCTGTCCCTAGAACCTGACCATTTTCCTTCCTTTTTACTTTTGTTTAAAATCCCAGGCAGAACTTCCAGTCTGCTCTTCTCCTAAAGAGATATTGTACTACTGCATTTTCTCCTGCTTAAGCCACCATAACATCCTACCTTGAAAATAACACTCAGTGACAGCATTCATTTTTGTCTTGCAGAAGGATGACTTCAATTTTTTTTCCCTATTCTTTGACCTGCTTTGCAGATGGTGTAGTAAAATTCATTATGGAGGTTGACATTTTCCCTTCCAGTTCCATATTCACAAATAAACATTTCATTACACATTCCATACAGAATACATTGTAAAAGGTGATTTTACATAATCAGAGGCAGCTCGTTCATGTTAGAGAGTAAAGCAGGCTGATGATGGAAAAGTGCAAGTCTGTTGTTTTGAGGTAATACTATATCTGAGCCAATGCACACTAACTGCCATCTGATTACCAGACCCTCCCACCCAGAACTGCTAAGATAAAATAGTTGGCAGATTTTTATTATTTTGGGCACACACTTCTCCACATGACGTGGATATGTCAGCCAGCGAGATGTGTGCTCACACTCGCTGTTTATATTACTTGATCCATGCTACCTGTCTAGGTTTCCAAAACTTATTTTTTTCCTTTACTGATGGCAACAATGTGGATGACCCCAGAGGAAGCATTTTACGAACTAGCTTTCAGTTGCTTCTTGTTATTTGCTGTGTGTTTAAAACAGCAGCTTATGCTGTGTATCATCAGTGGTCAGACTAGGAGGACATGTCCCTGTTTGTCCCACCCTCATATCCAAAAGCTACATGAGCACTTTCCACAGAGCACAACACCTAGTGGAACAGCAAGATTTTTTTCTTTTTGTTTTTACCAGTGTTTAAGATTCACGTCTATACTTCCAAAGACCCATGTTGACCATTCCCTGTAGACTTGCAACTGTCTGAAATCTCCACTAAATTTTCTGGCAAAATCCAACTAGGCAGTTTCCCAGATTACACGGCTGCGTTTTAGCCAGTTGCTCCAGGCTAGATGTACATCCAAAGGGCACTGCTTTAAATTTCAAAACCCTCATCCAGCTTTCCCTTAGCTTGCTTTATATAGCCAAACAGCTACAGACTTAGAAAATGCTGTCACTTTGTATACACCGTAAATCCCTACCTCAGCCTCCTTGCCTCTTTTTCCTGCTTCTAGACAACACTGTACTCATCTATCCTAACTTCAAGAAAGTTATCTGAAAAACTAGCTTGTGTGTACCACCACCTGCCATGCTCCTGCCAGTTCCTGTCCATCACGAAGACCAGAAAACACTAATGATGCTGAGCAGACAAAAAAAAGGATCAGTCCCTTGACTTACTAATTACTTTCTCCTATAAAGCTAGGCTAGGGTCCTGATGGTCACCTTTCCACCTTGGCCTTTGCAGATTGGGCATCGGAGACAGGTCATTCACTGTTGTTCTCTGGCTACCAAGTGTCAGCAGGACTGTGTGCCGTGTAACACTTGCCTTAATTAGGAAATCAAAATAAGTAATGGTTAAATGGATGTTATGTCTCCAATTTGTGCTGTCAACTCTTGGTTTTATCTTTCCCTAAGGTCACCACAAGAAGTACAAATAATTTTCACTTCTAACAGAATGTCGGGTCAACCATCCTTAAGAAAATGGCTCATTGATCTCACTTCTGAAGTGGGTTTCAAGATGCATGATCCATTACTGCCTCCTCTGTCCTCCCCCATGATGGGCACTACATTTTTGGGAGGATCCCAGGGCTGCGGTAGCCAGTCTCTTGAGTGTTTAATGCCTGTAGTTTTTCTTTTTATTCTCTTGACTCCAACCCAACAGCACACTGGAGAGGATATATGTAGTTACTTATATCTTCAGCATCACAAAAAGTTGTACGTCAAGTATTCCTTGGTATTCCTTGATCTGGTCACTGCTGACGGAGCAGCCTGTGAAGTGCTCTCCCTGGCATCCCTGATTCTGTAGTTTTTGCCCACTGGTGAAGTTTGTTTTTCCTCCAGTTGCTCAGATTACCCACTTTTGAGGACAACAAATTTCTGCTTTTTGAGAGCATCTTTGTCATTTCCTTGTGGCTGGAGCACTGTGGAAGCTGAGATGGGCTAGCTAGTAATGGCAGCGCCTCCCGTTTTCCATACCTTTGGTTCCAGTCACAGTTTCTCATGGTTTGCTCTGGAAAGGGGAACCAGGAACCTCACGGATCATCCTGTCCCTGAGGTGAGCAAGCCTCTGTGGTGCATCACCTCCAGAGAGGGAAAGAAGTTGCCAAGTACTATCAATCCCAGGCCAGTCATCTTTCTTCTTGAATACAAAAAGCTGTTGCGTGCACTGGATAATAGATCTATTCCTTGGCTGCCTTTCAATTGCTGTCATCCAAGGAGATGAGGGTGGTCTAGCACATATGTGACCTCTGGCACAGGGAATGCATTCTGTATTTGCAGGTTTAAGTGCTCACCCGACTCCCTCCAGCCAGGAGCTTAGCTCAGAAGTAAGGTCTGGTTTCAAAGCCCCATCTACTGATTCACCCACATGCCTAACTAATTCTCTGGATCATCTGAGGCATGTTTAGCATTTTGTGCCTAGCTTTTAGCCTTCACAGTTGTTAAAAGTGTTAAAAAGTTCTTGATGTGAAATCCATATCACTTCTTGGCTTGCATTTCCAGACCACAGTTTGCAGGCAGGCCCTGCTGTACTGAGGTTGTTGCTCCTTGCAACTCAGGAGTTACTTAGCAGGGTTAGAGTGAGTCTTCAAATGCCAGCGGTGTGATTTTGTTCCTGCCATATGAACCATCCCGTTCAGGCCCCAGCTTGCAGATCAGCTGCCCAACTGAGTAAAAGCAGGAGACACTGGGTCACCAGCTTCACCCTGATACCTTAGCAAGTGTTAGCCCATCTGACAGCGAATTACCATAATGATATTCACAAAACCCTCTTCCAGTCATGATTGACATCTGCTTGCCAACATGTCTCACTTGTTCAGGACCTGTTGGCTGGGAATCAGGGTGGGACAGCTTTCCTCCATGCTCTGTGGAATCCTTCTTTTGACCTGCCATGGATAATCAGCTTTGATCACCCCTGAGGATTCATTAAGAAGATACCAGGACCCCTTGCTTTTCATCTCTTGCACATCCTTAATGACCTTCTTGGCCAATATTAGTCTCAAATCAGTCATCTCCACTGGCCTTTCTCTTAAGCTTAACTTGGCCAGCAAAAGGATAATAGTAGGTTTCCACCTGCCTGTTTAGGTTTTACAGACCTCTAGGGTATATGGGATTTTGCCTACGTATACTTCTCTTTTGTATTTTCCAGGATTATTGGCTTTCACCTTTTGTTTCAAGAAGTTGTTGGATTCATAGGAATACTCTCTTTACTGCCCATTTCTCCACCCAGGGCAGTCCAGGTTTCACTTTGTGCTGGCTGGCCCACTCCTTGTTCTTGGTGGTGGTGGAGAAGACTTTCCATAGGAAGACTGAGAAGATGTCAAAAGTGGTATGGACTACCATCAGCCTTATGTCTCACTATCCTGGTGCCCAGGCATAGAGAACATTCATTTTCCCGAGCCGCCTTCTTTGGGTTCTTCTGGCCCTCTATCTTGTACTCCTTCTTAATGTCACCCACTTTCTAATGGGTCATTTCTATTTTGGCATCTTTTACTGTGCAAAGTCATGCAAACAAGTTTATACTGAGCAGATGAGTTATGACTGACATCCAGAACAGAGAAGAACATCTCAAGTCATGGCATAACACTGTAAGCCCTGCACTATCGTGAGATTTGAGCATTTTGAGTTGCACAAAGCGAGATCTGGTCAGATAAGCACTGAGATAGAAAAAAGGAAATACAGGCAGAGACCTAGGTGGCAATGTTTCCTTCTATAGAGGGAATTTTGAACAAGAGTATTTGTCTCATGTTTCCAGAGATGAGACAGGCTGAATGCCAAAACACAGTTTTCATAACCTTTAAACCTGAACTATGTAATTGTTGCATGAATCAAAAGAAAAAACAGTGACAGGTATGAACAAAGAAAATCTGTCAGTTATGTGGAAAGGAGAAAGATTTATGTTGCAAGTAAGAGAGCAAAAAGAGTTGGGGGAGTTAGAATGAAGCCAAAGAATAACAATAATAATGTTGAAATTAAATTATTTCCCTAGGTTGAAAAGAAATTTCAGTTATAATTAAAAAGCCTATACGCATGTGACCTGCTGTCATCTAGAAACAATTATAATCCTTCAGTGGCTGAGAAAACAGATGCAGTCCCTCTGTATAGCTAAATTAAACCCCGCTCTTTCTCCCACTTTGATAAGACATCCCGAAGTGAGCCAGCATACACAGCTATCACACACTAATTAGTGAGACAAGGCACAGTCTCAGATTACCAAGCAACCAAGCAGCCACATGGCCATAGCCCATTTCTCTCCGCCTATCTGCCCCCTTGCAGCTTTACTCCGTTATAGTAGAGTCAAATAATAGTGCAACAGCAGCCACAGTGGTCTGAAGAGGCAAATTTCATAGAGAAAAGTAGTATCTTTATGTAACTTTATATAGCTGAAAAAACTCAGCAATCTTTCAGGCTCTTTGATCTTTCCCAAAGGCTTGTGTGCTTGAAATCTTGTCCCTTTTCCTAACTATGTTTGTTATTTTAAAAGATTTTAAAAGATTTGGTGTCTCCCCACAACCTTCCCTCCTTTATACCAGACCCAGGACAGTCTGAGGCCATTCACTCCCTGGTTAATCCATGGGGTAAGAGTATTCTACGATTTTAGCAACCGATATGATAGGAGGAAGAGAGCTGAACTGCCACTCTACATTTCTTGCATTTCAAATGTAAATGTCTTGCTGAGCTCTGGCGATATTAAAATAGCCTCTTGGCTGTCAGAGGCTGTCCATTGGACAATTATTTTGTAGCACAGACTGAAAGTGAAACAAGATGACCCTGTGATGGGAGCAGGGGCCTGAAGTCATTTCTCTTACACCATAAAGCTGCTGAAAAGATTAGTAATTGGAAACTGCACTTAGGAGGTTGTTAATAGGATTCACCTCTCTAACCAGTGTGGTAGCTGGTAGGGTTACCTCTGAGGTCATTAATTAGTCGCTACTTTAAATGAACCGTTCTCCATGTAACTTAGTCTCACTAAACTTTGTAACTTCAGTGTCATCTCCATTTCAGGCATATGGCTTTCCTTCAATGAGGCTGTTAGCATGATAATTCCCCTCTTGCCAACAGCGATGAAGAAGTGATAAAACAATTTGGAATCTTTATTCATACATTAGACTTTCCTATCAAATAGATACATTTGCATCTTAAATGTAGATTATTAAAAAGCTGCTGATTTCGGTATGATGTCAAATTTAGCACAGAACACAGTGTGCTTACTTCTAAGGTTCGTCTCTTCTTTTCTTCTTTTCCAGGCGCTTAGAAAGACAGAGATGCTTAATGAACCTTTGTTAATATGCACATTTATATGATCTGATTGGCCCCTGCAGCAGCCTAGGAAAACCTGTGAAAAGACAGCTGCCGGAGTTACCAAAAACCCCCCACTAATTGGAATTATTAATTGTTTACATTTACTGCAAAGAGAAAAAATAAAAGGAAGTGATAGAAACCCCCTCTATTTTTAGAGCAAGGGAGGCTACTAACAAAATGAGAGTAACAACGGCTGTCTGACACGTAGCTGTTAAAAGACATACGATCAAGTTCTAATTATGTGCACTTTTTTATATCAATCCTACAAGCAGGATTAAAGTATGTACTTCCTACAAGATTTAATGTTTTCTACTTCAGAAGCCCTTTCTTCTGGTGCTGGACAGGCAGGGTGGTAGGTAGCTACAGAGGGTGCAGTCCAGACAAGTAACGTAGAGGTCAGCCCAGCTGAGTGACACTGCAGACACGTGATTAATCCCACAGATGTTAGCATTTGCTAAGCCTACCTTTAGGCGCTTTCCTGACTTGGAGCCAAGGGTCTTTGGAAAGGGTCTGACACAGGGTAAGAGAAAACTTGGAGCCAGCACTGCAGCTGGGAGCCGCATCCAGGGCTGCATCTCAAGCCAGCCCCTTCTTCACGAGGTTGCCCTTCCCTCCACTCTCAGCGCTTGCTACTCAAATGACAGGGGGATGAATTTCTTAAGTGAAAAGGGAAAGCTGATGATGAAAAATATGGAAGTATTGTAAAAAGCTGGGGTATTCATTCATGGGGGAGGGGACTGCGGCTCCAGCTGGGCTTGGCCCAGAGGATAGGGAGGAGATGCTCTGAACTGCCACTCTAGGATGAGAGTCGGGACTGAGAGAAAGCCTCTGCTCCCTGGAAGGGCTGCCTGAGGGGGGAAATGAGTGTTTTGCATTGCTTTTGAACTGGGGGACCCAAACTTCAGAGTGCCAAAGGCTGCTTCGGCAATTTGCCAAGAGCCCGAGGGCTGCCCCTAATCTACGTAGGCATTTGCATAAGCACTTTTTGTTGTGATTTCTGGGGGGTTTTTTGTTTGGGGTTTTTTTTAATCAACAGTAGAGACACTACCAGAATATATCGTTGCTCTGGATTTTTTTTAAAGTTTGAAATTCTTGGAAATCCCCTTGGTATGTTGGCATGGTTTTACATGGCAGAAACCCTCAGTGCAACTCATGCATCTAGTTTTGAGAGGAAGAAAGCAGTGCACAGCACCAGTACTTCTCACCCACTGCCATGTGCCAGCCTGCTCTGGTACAGCTCTTCCTAAGGAGCAAAAGCCCTTGTGCACCCCAAAGGGAGATCTTCTGTGGGGTTCGATGTGTAGGGAATTGCATTTCAGGGCAGTACAATAACTCTTAAACACGTGGTCTGGAGTGAATATTGCAAAATGCAGCACAGCCTGGTACAGTATACCCTGGTCTCAAAAATAATAGGAAAGAGTGTGGGGCTGGGGAGAAGTTCAGACATTTCAGATGTTATGGGTGTTTCTATTCCTGTATATTTCTTGGTGGTTCTGTGCCTTAAAGGAAGGAGAATACTTCTCAGTATATCCATGCTCCTAAGAAATGTCCCAGCATATAAATCAGCTGTTCTGGCTGTTTGTTGGAGATAGGATTTGTCTATTTGCCTGCATTTGTTTTATCTTCCAGAAGTGATGATTAGAAACTGCTTGTTGATTGAATGTTTAGCTGATCAGCTTTCTCCTCACTATGTAATACAGGGAGCAGTTCAAGAAAATTGCCTCATGAACTTTAAATCCTGGGCAAAATATGATGTTATGTCTGCTGGATTCATTTGAGTGCGATAAGCACACTGTAGGAAGTCCAATATCACTGAGATCTACTTAGGCTGTGCTGAAGTCAAAATAAGTCTTCATTTCTAGTTACTTACAGCAACTGGGAGTTGCAGGCCCTGCAATGTAATGGTGGCATAACTGGGTGGGTAGGAAATAAGGCTGAGGAGAGCCATAACACTTCGTTTTCAGTTCTGCCGTGGATTTCTTCTATGACTTTGAACAATCTTCTGTAATCCTTGAAAATTGCCACGTCCATGATGTTCCTGGCAATGAACTGCCAATCCTCCTTCCGGTTCGTACAGTTTCGTAGGGGCTATCTTGGAGCTTCTGCAATGCAAGGGCCCTTCCCTGCAAAGAGGGAGGTCAAAGGAAGGGCATTTCTGGGCAAGGTGGTAGGAGCTGGAGAGTTTGGCAGTGACGAGAACGAGAGGGAATGTGACCTGGTAAAGTTCAGTGACAAACCACATCCTTGCCTCTCAAGCAGTACTGGAAATTCTCCCTCCTTTTAAGTTGCAGCCCAAAGCCACTGTGGTTTTACTTGTGTGTGGCCAGTGGGGGAGGTTCGGACAAGGCAAGGCTCCGGTGCACAAAACATAAAATCTCAGTAATCACCCAAATAAGAAATCGAAGTGAATGAAAGAAAATCCACCAGTGTGTATATTTCAATGTCACGTTTAAGCCCATTTTGTAGTTCGGAGGAAGGCAGGAAGATGAGTAATGGTGAGCGAATGCTTGAGGCTGGCAACACAAAGACTTTGTTTAAAAAATTAATTCCAAGGTCATCTCCCCTCCGTTGCTTTTCCACAGTGGTATATCCAGGTTGCAAGCCCCGCCAGCTCTGAGCATGCAGGAGCTCTGTGGACTGCCTGACCTTGCCTAAGGAGAAGGGAGACCTCTACAACGCAAGAGATGTGGAGCGCAGTTGCCCGAGGAAGCTGCTGCCCTCCCTGAGCAGCTCCATGCATGCTGCCGGCAAGCCGTACCTATGAGACCTTCCCTTGCAGATGACCTTTTTGCTCAACAGACTTGTACATTATGGGTTGAGCATTTGTGCATTTCTGATGCTTGTGCCTGTGAAGGCTGTGAACGTTATACACTCCAATCTTGACTGAATTTCAGGCTCGAAGCTCTCCTGAAGAGACATCACCGAACAGTGCCAGCCAACACTGTGGTGTTCGTAATACAGATGATCATTCAGCTGGGAGCAGGTCTGAAAGTCCTGATTTCATTTTGAGTTGGACAATCTCACAGAGAGTTTCAATGCAGGTTTGTGTTCAAGTATTCTTTTAAAGCACTTTTATTTTAACCACAACCTTTTCACCTTTCCCAAATGTGATGCTTTAATGCTGTGGTTATTGTGACTTAAGGCAAGTAGAACAAAAACATTACATTACACAAGGCTGTGGCAGAGTCCCAGGGGAAGGCACTGAGACCCCTCTTCTCTTTCTGCAGACCCCCCCAGAAACCCTTCAGTCTGAGAATGCTCCTTATGCATATTCAAGGCCAGAAAGGCCTATGCGATTTGAAAATAAATTCCTCTCCTTACATCAGCAATCCCATAGAAATGCACAGCTAAAACTGCTGCAGCTGCAGTTTCAGGGAGTCTGGGGTGCAGAGTGGGTCTAAAAACTGATTCAACATGTGTCATGAGAGCATACAGCTGAGGAAATACATTTTTAACACATAGCTCCATTGTCCGTGCGTATCTTTTAAAAGGCTATTTCATAGCCAGCTTGGAATAAAAGTGATGGGACAGCCCAAAGATGGTCATCAGTGACTCTAGATGCCATAACGCTTATGTTCCTATACCCTGGCACATGCAGGCAGCCTTTTCTCTCCTACACAGGCTGCTGGCACAAAGCTGGTGTGCATGAGGCAATGCATGACAAACAGACATGAATGACAGTGTTGCTGACAAGTCTGACAATCTGGAACCCACATAATTTTGCATTATTCTGCCAGGAGAGATGCCAGTGAACATCTTTTTCTTTCAGTTGCCTGTGCCTTTCTAAAGACCAGACTCTGATGGACCTGAGAGGTCTTTGGGGGTTTCCATGGTTCTGTGCTTTTCAACCCTTCATGACATTATTGCTGTCTTAAGCAGTCTCTCAGTTCCTCTCCAAGAAGGCACCAACTGAAAGACATGGGTGCCAGTTCTTTCAGCCCACATTCACACTGCTGTGGTGCAGGTGGAGTGAGGTTGTCTGACAGTTGTAGGGGAAGGCACAGTCATTTCAGGCACATTCCATGAAACCACTCTCGGTGGTAAGCCTTCCTGTGCAAGCTAGACATACACATAGCTTTACAACTAGAAGCATGGGTCACTTACCTACAACTTGTGCAGCCCTAAGGAGGTTTAAGATCCCATCTTAGTTAACTCAAAATACAGGGTGATAAAGAGAGGAACTCACTTTACTTATCCTGTTATTTCCACAGGGGTGCAATGACATCTGTCACTCCTGAAAACCTGCCATTCCTTTTTGTTTAGTTCCCTAAAATAATTATGAGCTCATGAGGTTACCTGCCACATTCCTTCTTTATCTGTTATAGGGTCTCTCTTCCTCTTCACTTCCCCCTCCTTGAATTAGGAGCTGCCTGTCTGTTTTTCTCACAGATAATAACCTCCGTATCTCTATTGGTATACTTTGTTTTCCTAGACAAGCTGGGACCTACAGCCCTATAGATAAGTTCCCTCTCTTGTTTACTGCTCCCCACATATTCCTTTCCTACAAGTGGTCTGAACATCGTAACTGGCTCTTCTGTGTTTACCTGGCTTCTGGCAGTGTGGTACAGGCTTTTAGCCTTAACGATACATATACTATTGAGAATTAAATCCTATTAAGGATCATATTCCATCTACAACCACAGCATGCCATTTTGCATACAATTGCAGGTTGTTTTATTTGCAAATTAGCAATGCAACACCACGATCTATGTGTAAATCCGTACAGATTTATTAGCCACCCACCTTGCCTTAGATTGTAATGACTCTGATCTCATCGTTGGAAGCCCAAAAGAATAAATCACAGATGTCTTGCAGGTTGTGACTTCAGTTTTTCACTGCATTTAGGGGGTGAAACAGATTTATGAATACTTCAGCAGTACAGATTAAAAGCTGGAGTTCATTGGTAGTAAGGGCTGGTCTGTTGTATAGGGCTGTAATGATCATCGGTATTGATTAAGGATCCAGACAGTCTTTGTATTCTTTCTCATACGTTCTAGCAAAAATGTACAGAATATCTCTATAAATATATTAAGATGTCTTTCCTATGATATTAACAATACATTACCCTTTGAGAATGAACATTTACTGCACTTTAGTAGGTAAGTGGCTGCAAATTTTAAGTTTCTCAATTTGAGAGCAGGAATGAATGGTAGAAACAATATATGGTTTATTACAGTAAACCATACCACTGTTTGTTGTTATTGGGAGGAACTTTCCAACCCCTTTAAATTATATGTTAGAAAAGCTGCTTTGAATTGCTCGACCTATTTGAAGAGAAACTGAAGTTTGACTTATTATTATCTGGCATCTGCACACACAGTGTCAATCAAAAAGTCCACCAGTAAAAAAATCTTGTTCCTACCCTTGAGTTGCTTTAGCATACCCATTTCTTTCCTCTAATATGGTCAAAATATTCTACAGTCCCCACAGTCTCAGACTCAAGTAAATACCTCTTCAGAAATAATAGTTTTCACGTCAAAAGTTTAAATTGTGGCCCAGTCAAAGAAGCCAGTGATGTCAATAAAAAGGTGACTTTGGTGGTCTTCATTAACAGACCTTCATGTGAGGAGCAGACAGCCTGGTGGGGTGGAAACATCGGTGCCTCCAAGTGCAGCAATAGATGTTGCGGTGTGTCCTGCAAGAAGCACATAGCAGGGCAGTCCCTGCTCTCCTCTACACTTACCTAAGCAGTACAAGCTCAGCTCTGCTTCGGCAAACCTGTGACTCCAAATACAAGCAGCAGAGCCTGTGCCCCTGTGGCAAACTGACATCTGCTGGAGTACAGAGGCATTTCTAGATCTCATAAGGAGGACATATATATCTCTGCACTCCTGTCACACAGTCCCACCGTGGCTTTTCTGGGATCTCTGCACTTCCCTGGCGCTTGTGCTTCCAACTCTGTCTGGGTCTTGCCTGGCTTCTCAGTCCCAACCTTAGAGTATAGACATTTATAGTGGCTGGTAGGCTGGTAAAGAAATTTGTCTTACACCTGTTTTCAAAGACTTTTGCCTAGAAAAGACTCCCCAGGAAAAAGTGATGTTTGCTTTGAAGTGAATTATTCAGCACCATGATTCTTTTTCTGCACTGTCGCTGGACAAGAAAAGGATAGGCGTAACGGTGCAGTTTGCTGAATATGTCTGAAAAGTCTATCTCACGCTGAGAGAGAAAAAAGTTCACCATCACAATCCTAAGTGATTAAATGGTATTTTATCCCAAATGGATATGTGAGATTTTAACAACCCAAGAGATGCAAAGCCTAATCCTAGTAAAAGGGAAAGGAAGTAGATTGAGAAGATTCACAACTTTAATAGTGTTTGTGTGAGTAATCATTCAGCTTTCATTGCTAGAGCCAGTGCAGGCTTGTGAGGACATCTTTTGTAGGCTGCTACAGTGTAATTTTTCATGCTATTATTACCTTCAATGTATTTGTGACATTTGCGTAATGACTATACCCCATACACATTTTCTGTTTAATACTCTCTCCTGTTGCCACAGTGTCACACCAGCATTGTGGGAGGGTGGTGCTGGGATGAGCAGTTGCATGTTAGCCATGGTATTGGGGTGGTGAGAGTAGTCTGGCAGTATTTTGTACAATATTGAAATCCTGGCTGATGCTCCCAGTGGCTGGTGGAAATAACGGCTCTGGACTTGGACACCAGTTCTGCAAATTCTTATCATAGATGCAGAGAAGAATAGGGCTGGAAAAACTCACTCAGTGCATCCTCCTGCCTCAAGGCAGGGGGAATTGCACCTCAGTCATTCCTGATAGCTGTTTGTCTCATCTATCCTTAAAGACCTCCAATGCTAGAGACTACACAATCTTGACAGACAATCTGTTGCTGTGCTTCACTGCCCTTGCCACTGAAAGCATGATATTATCTGCCAGACATTTCACAAGGGACAGTTTCTTCCAGTCTTTATCTTTTATTTAGGATGTGGGCCAGAGTTGAGAAGTTCACCCCCAAATGTTCATTTCCAAATATTCTGGGTACTCTGAATGCCATTCTGCTGTCCCTCGGTGAAGCCGAACATATGTCGTTCATTCTGTGAACTCTCGCATACATCATGGGAAGAGCAACAGCATGCTCTGTTAGCAGAGCCTCTGGTCCCTTCCAAACATTGCACAAAGGAGCCTTGAATAACTAGAGAAACTAGCAGGCTGGGATTACTCCCACACTACCCTTTGCTAATCATGCCACACCAGGTTCCTCTGCACTCTCCTATGTCTGGCACCAAATCCCTTTTTCTGAGGATGGCAGTTCTACCTTGCTATGAGGCTGCAGTTGCTCAGCTGGTTACTTCTTGCGCTGCACAAACTTTTCCTGCCAAGAGTATGTCTTTGACCTCACATGGTCCTGCAGTTCTCACATGTGAGGCATTGGGCTACATGACAGAAGTCTGCTGACTGTGTTTTAAGGTTTTGGATGGAAAAAGGCTATGGTGCTGCACAGTGCCTCTACTTCTCCCTTGAGCTAGGGTTCAGGCCCACTCATGAATCTAGGGGTAAGCCATGCTGGGACATGTGAGGACAACTGGAGGGAACCGAGAAGCTGGGATGATAACAGCAGGTCCCACGCTCAGTATACAAAACTTTGCAAGCCATGGCATGGTGTTGCAGAAATATTAAACCATATTCAGTTGTGGACAGCTTAGCCTTTAGCTGGCCTTTTTATCCTCAGCAGGGTGAGGAACATCAGTTCTTCTTGCCATAAGACTTTGTTCCACATTTGTAAGTCAATGACTGTTTGACCCTTTAGTTGTCAGAAGACAAGGAAATAGCCTTGGAAGTTTGACAAGATATAAATACCTTCCTCTTTGCCCAGAATTACTAGGATTATGTACAGCGTTGTGCAAGAAGGATTATCACATGAATGGGTCTTAATTTTGCTGGCTGTATGTGCCATTCTGTCGTTTCTCTTCCTAGAATAGCATTGAAATTTTTATAAAAGTGTCAGCAGTTTAGAGGTCATTATAAGCAACTGAAAGGTAAGAACTGATTAAAGTCTGTTTCAAAATGTCATGGACATCATATGACTCCAAAAAACCCCTTCTATCTTCATTTCCAAACTGAGGGGAGGGGGTATTAAATTATGTAAATCAAACACAAGTTGCTTAACCTTTCCATGAGCACACCATAACTGGGGAGGATGAAATAAGCCCATTATCAGCAACAGAGCAGCAAAGCATTTTGGGGAGCTCCAGCTGATCCTGCTTACCCCTCCAGTGTTGTTGTGGAAATTGCTGTTTGGGAACTGTTCCTCTCCCAGTGAGGCTCGTCTCATCCCAGGGCTTAGAGCTGCACAAAACTTCCAACATGCTTCAAAGGCACCAATGTGGAAAGCACCATATTCCCTGCGTTCTGTCACTGCATCCGCATGGCTGTGCGTTAGTAATTACCGATGACAGCCAATAAAATCAAATAAGCACATGTGCAAATGCTAATGGAGGAAAATAAAACTAAATAATACCTTAGCAGGCCCTGATTAGCTTGATCTTGGCTTGCTGTCACACTAGCTTGTCCTCATTGGGGAAAAGACATGAAGTTCTACAATCTCTTCAGCAGCAAAGGTATGCATGAAGGGTTTTTCATAGGTAATTATTTACAAATTCCTTGCAACCATGCTGCCTCTGTTGTTTTTATTAACTTAATAAAATACATTATCTGGAGAAAAGCTTGGTGTATATAGCAGTTAAATTTGTATGTGTTATTCCAGTATGACAAATATTTTGTTATAGTTTGCTAGCAATCATTCAGAATAACACAAACAGCTTGGGATGATTGTAGCCTTGTGAATTGACATTTGAAATATTTATAAGTACAGCCATCCTGCCATATGGACCCTCTTTGGAGTTATCAGTCATCACATCCTACTGCTTCTGCAACTTGGGTTCACGTTCTAATGTTGTCTGATTCTGTAACTCGAAGGAGCCCAACTATGGGCAGCGCAATATGCACCACTCCTTTAGCCATAGTTGTCAGCTTCGACAAAGGAGATGAAGGCTCGTGGTGCACGTTACTTGCTGAGGCGTTCTGCAAACACCTGCTTAATGCTTGCGTGAGCTGTTTAATGTAATGTGGTTCATACAGCATAATGGATATCTCCGAAATTGAGTTTTAAATGCAAAAACACCCATCACTGATCTTTCACTTTGAATGGTGTTATTATGCAGTAAGGAAACAGAGGGCATCTTTCCTTGACCTGCTGGTGTACAGGGTCTCTCCTTATCATGTAAAATGCATACGATGGCCTGGCTAGCAAAAGCAGGATGTGTCATGTCATTGTTTTCCCCTAAAATGAGCCTTTCCTCTCTCACGTCCAACAGCTTATGAACAAATAGCTGGCATTTATCCATTCAACAGGGACTCGCATCCATGCAAAACTCCTATTGCTTTCAGTGAAATTACATTCGAGGAAATGATGACAGGGTATGTCCTGAGCAGAGCCAGGCACTAAAACACATATGCTGTATTCTTTCTTTGACTAATTAGTAGCATGTATGAAATCTTTTATGTCAAAGAAGAACGTGGAAATTCCTGCTGGTGAATTCAGTAAGGTCAGGGTTTCAGTCCTAGGAATTCAATCCAGTGCAAGGATTGTTGGAAACTGGGGCAGGGAAATAGGAAAAACAGAAAAAAGGAAAGAGAAAAGAGAGAAGAGAAAAGAGGAAAGAAAAAATTAAAAACTAAAAATTATATTTTCTGTAGACATAAAGACTCTTCCCCTTTTAAGTCCTTGTTAGCTTAGTAGAGAGTGGTATTTGGTGACTGGTGCATTTTGTGTGTGCATAGGAGAACAAACCCCAGAGGATTCCCAGGCTCAGTGTATCTAAAAAAAGGGGGAAGTAGGGTAGGAAATGGAAAATAATTTTTTGCTAGCTCTGGGGAATTGCTTCAGGCAAACTGGGTGAACAGCTCAGAGAATTAAGCTCCCAAAAGCATATTTTCTGCTCAGTGCAAAGGACTTTACCAAACAACTGACAACTCCATCTTCCCCTTGTCTGCACAGTGCTCTCAACAGCCCAGAAAAGTTAATGTAAGCAGTATGGGTCAGTGTTAGATAGACAACTTCCTAAATGAAACAGTGAAAGTGGATGACAAGGTGGAGTTTACATGACAGGGAGCCTGAGTAACTGCACCGAAGTGGGGACTAGTTGTTTTTTTCTACGCTGTGCGGTTCTGGAGTGCATCAGGAAGGCATGACCTCTGCATTTTCGGGTTTCTTATCTTTATTTGATGACAAAGCTAATAATCCTCAAAATGAGAGACTTAATGAAAGCTTGATCAAAACGTCTTCAGCCGGAGGGAGCAGACCTAGCAGGAACCAGAGCTTCTTTCCTTCTCTTTACTTCTGCTTTGCTGGTTACCTCACACTCAGCGTTCAAAACAATCGTGGTGAAAGACCTCCAAAAATTGCCCAAGAAGGGTCCTGCTGGACCTCAAAGGCCAGGAATATTTGCTTTTCAGAATATATCTTGAGAGGAACATGTCAGAAAAGCTTCTGTTGCTAGCTGTGTTTTTGGCCTTTGCCCATATTGTGTTAGACACTTTTACAATTTCTCTATCTCTAATTAAATACACACCATACTGAGGGCAGTGAAAGAAAGCAGAGAGGATCCTCTCTTCAGGGAAACTCTCCGGTCTCTCTGGCCAAGCTACAAATCGGAAAGGCCCTGAGCATGACTCCTGAAATAGGGAGAAAAATGAGAAATATGGGCTTTGTTCAGAATAAAAAGCAGATGAGGCTCAAAGGCACTAAGGCACAAAAGGATTAGGACACAGCACAGTCTTTCATTTGTCATGGACTGCTCAGCTGGGATCCAAACAACCCCATAGATGCCTCCTACTCTTCGTCTTAAAGGAAATCCCAGAGCCTCCCTCCAATTCATACGTAAAAGGATGTTGACAGAGTCATGTTTGGAGATGTGTGGCTTTTTGTCCCCGATAATGAATCACTTTGTACAGGCTGACTGTCGCAAGAGAAAGGACAAATTGGGCCACATGCGTCTTCTATCTAGGCAAAAGGATCCGCTGCCTAGATAGGATGCTGGAGGGTTAAGGGTAGATGGGAGGATGTGGCGGGGAGAACTGGCAAATCAGTGTTGGATCTGGCTAACCTTCCTCTGTGAGTGGCTCTGGGATGCTGCTGTCAGCCAGAGAGGCTTGCCTGAGCTGAAAGCCCCCTTTAAAATTCCCCCTTGCTTTCCCAAATGAGGGCGTGTGTCAGCCAGCAGGCAGCAAGCACCACATGGCTGACTGCCGGACAGACCTCAGGGTGCTTTTCTTCAGGGCTCTGCAAATGCCAGGGGAGCTCCTAGCTGGCTTAGGCCTTAAAACTGTTCATCCTACCCGGGGCTCGTCACACTGGCCAGCCAGACTGTTCTGTTTTGGTTGCACAATAGACTGCACAAAACATCTTAGAAAAGGAGTGTCCCAGGAGGTAATTTTTAGAGAGCTGAATCCATCAACAACCTCTAGAAAGACCTTCAGCTGGTGTAAACCAGCATTTGCCCTGCTGACACCAAAGCAATTACTTCCATTTTCACTTGCTGTGGATCAAACCCTTAATCAGTTATATTTTCATATCATACCACATGCATCGGAGTTTAAAAAGCCTGTGTTTATTAATTGCTCCCCAGACCATTTAGGCAGAAATGTCTTGAACTTCACCTTGCTTCTCTGCTGTGAGGCAGGAGCGATCCCAAAGAAGCAGGTGGAATTCTAGTAGTGTAAAAGTGGTGGAAGCCAAAGCAGAATCGGGAATCAAGAAGTCTCATTGATCATTGCTCACAGTGATCTTTCAGCTACCCTTATCAAATATTAACAATAATGACTTATTTATATAGCACTGACTGTGAGCTAGGTGCAAGAGGATAGGCATAAGTCCCAGAGAACTAACAAACTAAATTATAAATACATATCAATCTAGAATAATAAATAATAAATCTCATATTCCAAAGTCGCTTCATTTTTTTTTCTTCAGAGGTGTTTGCCCTCACTTTTTCTGATCAGCAGGAGGGCTTGGTTAAAAAGATCAGATTAGAAATGAATCTCTTTGATGTTTACAAAGGCAATAGGGCTTTCACACCTTTCCAAGTGCAATTCAGCTGCAGGTAAAGAACTCTGCAGCTTGTGGAAGTGCTAATTAAAGCCAACAATAACATGATTCACCTTCAACCCTGCTCTGAAGTGCCCGGTGGTTTTTTGCTGGAAGATGTTGCATCTCCAGGGCACTACATTTGAGGAGCTCTCTTGTTTCAGGGATCTGCAACGTAGCAACCATTTGGGCTAGAAGGGGAGGGAGCAAAGTTGTTTAAATCAATCCTTGTCATAGGATCCCACTGTTTATTGATATCCTGAAGGTGAAAGGTTAATGCTTTACTCAGGAAACCACTCATCCTCCAAATACTATTATTGTTTATCTTGCTGAAATCTATTTTTATATTTCCCAAGACATTTTTATTTAATTTCTGCTCCAGGTTGTCTTTACTGTGTTTTCATAGTATCACCGTACAGACTTAATCCTTTTCCAATCTGATATTGCAAATTGTGACGGAAAATGCCAAGTGTCTAGTATTGTTTTAAATAGAAAGATTAGCAGAAAGAAAAATTATTAACTTCAGGCTACTTATTTTAGCGGAATATGAGTTATCAGGGACTCCAATCAAGAACTGAAGTTGAAAGTAACAGATCAACTAGAGTAAACACTTGTCCCCAGGAATAATATGTCTTGTCACTTTAGTGGCTTGGACCACGTTCTCATTTATCTAGCCACTTTCTTGCCACAGCAATTTTAAAATGGCCAGTTTGAAATGAGATCTGTTTCCATTGATTTTATTCTCAGCATGGTTTTTTTAAGTCTTTGTACCTTCTGGTTAATAAAAGAGCAAGGAAGTGAAAGGTACATAAATCTGCAACATGTACAAATAGCATTTCTTGTGGACAGTTTGCCTGTGGAATTCAATGCTGAAGGAGCTTCAGGTGAAATACAGAATAAGTGGACTGCAAATAACTACTAACATGCATGATAATGCCAGTAAATGGATGTGTTACTTCAGAACAGGACTGGTGTCTGTGATGCAGATGCAGCAATAATTGTCTTGTTCTCCACCTGTTTTCAGCATTTAGGATCTTCCTCTCCTCGTGGTTGTTGGTAGCTACTGGAAATAGTTAATAAATTCATGTTCTGATGTAGGTTGGCAAATACTGTCTATCTATATTCATGAACCCGGAATTACAAGAATATAGTAATCAGAAACATGAATTGAGATTCTCTCAGAAAAGGAGTCTGGGAGAACTCAAAGAAAATTCTTCATTTGTTAGAACTGACATAAATCATATGTTATTAAGACTACAGAAAATACCAAGGTCCAACCATAGCTACTGAGAAGTTACAAGAGAGGCTTTTGTTGTATGATCATTTTTATAACAAAAAGTGAAAAAAATTCTTAATGTTCTTGTATTTTTCAATGCCTACTGATTTCTCGTGTTAAACTGGAGTCTGCAAAATGTTATTCAAACCAACTAAGAAAACTCTTCCTAATTAGAATCCTTCATTTAACAAATTTCTCTGCATCCTGAAGGGTGTTTCTTCCCCACTGTTTAGCTTGAACCCAGGACCTGTCACTTGACCTTGTCTGCCAGCATTTTAATCACATCAGGACAGTCAAGAATGGCTTTACCCCGAACAGGTACATTTCCACATTCAAGCCCAGAGACCTGCCAGACCTCCTGGGAAAGTCTGAACACTCTTCAATGCATTTTGCCTGGACAGAATTGCCTGGGAAAAGCCTTCTCAGAGGTGGCTCTGCTGGCTCTTTCCCTGTGGGAATCACGAGCTCAGAGATACTCAGAGATTTTTCATGGCTGGAGGGTGATTAAGCAGTCTTCTCCGTATCATTCAGGGCAGCAGTGTCTGGCTCAGAATTAGAAGCTGTTATTTAGACCCTTCCCTTAGAAAATAAAGCTTTTGGATTTTCATGGGAGCCTCGGAACTGGACAGAGTCATGTCAACTTAAATTAAACAAAACAAATAATTTGTGATTGCTGATTACTCTCCTGACTTATTCTCCAAAACATGAGGTATAGCCAGAAACTCACAGCTCAGAACTCTTTTCATTTAGCGCTCTCACCTTCCTTGGTCTGCCCACTCACGCTCTTTCCTCCTGCCCTTGCTGGGAGACTGCCATCCTCGGCACACAGGGATGCAAATACCCACCTTCCTGCAAATAGTAAATCCTTACAAAGCAGCCTGCAACATATGAGTCTTCTAATAGTCACAGCAGGCAAAGGGTTCTTCAGTTTGGGTGCAAAATTGTGGAAAGGAATGAAAATAAATTAAATTGTATTTGCCAAGGGGCAAAATTTTGCCAGCAAGTCACTGGCCCTGAACTGATGATTTATGGAGGGCAAGTGCAAAGTGATATAGTCCTTGAACCAAATCCTGTTGGCCCCTAGAGTCTTAAAGGTGAAGGCCAGTAAATGGCCCGCTTCTAAGTTCTTCATCTGATGACTTTGCTGACAGGTATAAGCATCCCATGGAAGCCATGCAGGCAATGGTTCCCTGGACAACTGCTGGCAAGTGCAGTTTTTTATGAGTTGTTCATTAAATTCATTTCCACTGCTGAGAGACAGCCATTACTTCTCCTTTCCTGCAATGTTAACAATTAAACTTTGCCATTCCTATTTCCATCTTCCCAGTGGTTCTCAGCCACTTCCCACTGAGGGCGATTCTTCTCTCTGGTCTGTGAAGCAGATCTCTGCTGCTGTGAATGCAAACCTCAGACATGACCCCCATCCAAGGCAGATCCGGGAAAAACAGCTGTTAAGAGGAGAGATGCTTTCCATACTGGCAAGCTGCACTTCCCCCTCCTGCTCCTTCTTGCTCCCAGGGGTTGTCCCATGTATTCCTCAGTTCCACCAAGGCTCTTCCGCCTCTCATCTTGCTCATCCTCACATCCGGATGTGTGCACACATGGCCCCAGGTGCCTTCCCAGAGAGCTGAGTGTCAATGAGCCCAGCTTTAGCATATGCTGCCAGACACTTAGAGTACTGCTGGACACGTTTTTGGCAGAAAGGGCCCCTCAAAAACCCAAATCCATAGAGATCATATAAAGGACAGTAGAAGTTTTACCTTGTTTAAGGCTTGATTCTAGAGGGCTTGTTCCTTTCGATTCTCATTCAGTGACGTCTTATAGGCAGGAAGGAACTGCCTGCATCATTGATCGCTATTAGACATTAGCTTTGCTGTCTGTCCTGAGTGAGGCTTTAACCTGTAATGATACAACCCAGCAGCAAAACACTCGCAGCATAGCCAAGGAGGCAGAAGCCCTGAGCAACAGACTTTGCCTGTGTTTCAGGAGCAGAGAATCCCCCAAACTACCCAAAACAAGCAATCCTGCTGTCTGCTGAAGTTTTTGCTATGACTGTTGATCCCAGAGGACTGGCTGTATGTGGGTCAGCAGTTATTTGCAGCAGCACTTTGGAAATGAGGAATGAGGGTGCTTGTACATTTGGGGTAGAATGGGTGGGATATGATCAGGGTCCTGTGTCCAAAGGGAATAAGTGAGAAGATCAGCCCCCCTCCTTTATCTAATCCCTTCCCTATAATAAATCCCAATCTCTTTCCAGTTCCCCCCTCCGTCCACCCCGCTGATCCTTCCCACCTTCCTCTAAACCTCCCAGCTGCATCGCAACCTACCTCTCAACATTTCTTTTGCAAGAACGCAGAACATCTTCATTCCCAAATGGTAGCTCCAAATTTTGGTTTCCAAATGTTGGATTATTTCAAGAAAGCAAAAGTGTATACACATTTTCTCATTAGAGAAAGAAAAAGGTAATGACCAACTCCTAAATGCCGTGCACAGTTGCTATTCTAATTCAAGCACAGCATGTAATACAAGCAGCTGTGGTAGGCTATAACATTATAAATGACACCCCATTGGTGATGGAGACAAATCAGATTATGTGTGAGTAGGTTATTGATTGTGCTTAGATTTCTTAATCTCTTAAATCAATGAAAGAATAGTAGATAACAAAGATGCGTGCTTGGAGGGCAAAGCATCTTTTAATCCTTAGTTTTTAATGAGCATTTTTAATACTCAATAATATCTTAACTGGAAAAAACCACTCAGCCAACTTGAAGTATAGGTTGCTATTTGTTACCAAGATGCCTCAGTCTAGATTTCCTTCTCAGTGTTTATACTAGACATCAATCCTGATTTACCTCTTGTTGAGTTAATGAAAACATGTTATGCAGTTTTATTAAAGAAAATAAAGTCTTCAATTGACTGCCTCTGAAACAGTACAACAAATTCTGAGGAGATTAGCATAAGGATTAAACATACAGATTTTGTTGCAGGAGTTGTTTTCATGAATACGGTCTTAATTGATTGTAGCAAAACAAATACACACTTTGGTAATGCATGCTGAGTCTCCAATTCAGCATTATTTTAATTAAGTCTTTTGAATGATGAATTTCAATACAGCAGATGTTCTTGAGTATTCAGGTATATAAATATAATTGGCGTCAGTATCTGATAAGCCTACAATTTGAGAGTTTAAGCACATATGAAACTGGGCCAATTGTTGAGAGTTGAAAATGGAAGGAATTTGCTAAACCACTGCTTGCACCTGTTTTGAATTATGATGTTGTTCCCTCCACGATAACCTCAAGGGAAAGAAAGAGTCTTGTGTGCGATGCCAGAACATGGGGACGGAGACGTGTTTGCTCCCCATTTGCAGTTTCTCATTAACCAATTGCAGCAGCTGAACCTTGTGAAGAGGGAATTTCAGTACATTTTATGTACATGGCCACAAGCATTTCATTACAGAATTGAAGGTGAATGAAAGAGTGCCGAACCCTGCGATCAAATCATTTTAAGGTTGAAATTATGTCTCCTCACAAATAAAGGAGTATGCTAGGCAGTCGTTTGCCTTTCAAATAACATCTGATTTGACAGGGAGTGTCTAATGAATTTAAAAATCTTTGATATCAGCTTGAATTTTAAATGAGATCATAAATATTATTGGTCTTCAAAGTATTTGGTTGTGTTCTCATTAAATTTTCATACAGGCTTTTAATCAGTGGATACACCCCTGTGCATGGAGTTCTCGTGCCTCAGCTCCAGGTCATTCAGAGTCATCATCCTTTCGCTGCAGGAAGGATATTGATAAATGGACTTGGCTTTCTTCAGTTACTTGGCGTTTTTATTGTTCTCTACTTTTAAAGACACACGAACAGAAAAGCCCTCCCTGTTTTGAGCAGACTTCCATGGAAAGGCAGCAGAGCCTCTCAGCTTTATGTCACAGACTGAAGAAAGACAAAGGTGAAAAGGAAACTCAAAAGACATGCAAGTCTCCTATTGAATAACATATACTTTCAGAGAGCACCTCTCTCTCCAGAGAACTTTTAGGAACTGAGATTTACAAGTAAAGATAATTTCAAGTCACCAGCCAATGCAGCCACAGGTGGGGCAAAAATGATGCCTCATATTTAACAGAGTTGGACAACACTGTGAAAGACTATGAGAGGGAAAACAGGAAGGATGGTATGTCTGAGTCATTTTAGGAAGGAAGGATATCAAACTGGAGTTGTTATCAGAGTTTAGGCTGAGTTGCATGTATTTGTTGACAGGTGTTTGATCTGGCATCTAAAGCGTGACACCAGGAACAGCCAACCTGAAGGTACAGATCATAAGGGAGAAAGTCACCTCAGGTGTCACCAGCACTGCCACACTCAGCACCTTGCATTGCCCAGCCAAATTTCTGTGAGCTCAGCATTGCCCATGAGCTGCCACAGAGACCTCATGTGAATTCTGGATACTGACCCTATTATCTGCCCTTCTCCTTCTTTCTCTGTCCCCTTCAATTTCAGAGCCCCAGATTTATTTTTGGGGAAACCTGAGGGTGTGTTTCATAGTCAGGAGCAGCTTTATTAAGCTATTATTAAGCACAGATTAACACACATCTTCAATATTTTGAAGGCCATCATATTGATGGCCTTCTACGATGGAGTTACAGCATTGGTGGATAAGGGAAGAGCAACTGACGTCATCTGCCTGGACTTGTGCAAAGCATTTGACACTGTCCCGGCATGACATCCTTGTCTCTAAATTGGAGACATATGGATTTGACAGATGGACCACTCAGTGGATAAAGAACTGGCTGGGTGGTTGCACGCAAAGAGTTGCGGTCAACGGCTCGATGCCCAAGTGGAGACCAGTGATGAGTGGCGTTCCTCAGCAATCGGTATTGGGACCAGCTCTGTTTAACATCTTTGTCGGCCACATGGACAGTGGGATTGAGTGCACCCTCAGCAAGTTTGCCGACAACACCAAGCTGTGTGGTGCAGTCGACACGCTGGAGGGAAGGGATGCCATCCAGAGGGACCTTGACGGGCTTGAGAGGTGGGCCCATGTGAACCTCATGAAGTTCAACAAGGCCAAGTGCAAGGTCCTGCACATGGGTCAGGGCAATCCCAAGCACAAATACAGGCTGGGAAGATAATGGATTGAGCGCAGCCCTGAGGAGAAGGACTTGGGGGTGTTGGCTGATGAGAAGCTCAACATGACCTGACCACATGCACTTGCAGCCCAGAAAGCCAACCGTATCCTGGGCTGCATCAAAAGAAGCATGACCAGCAGGTCGAGGGAGGTGATTCTGCCCCTCTACTCCGCTCTCATGAGACCCCACCTGAAGTACTGCGCTCAGCTCTGGGGCCCCCAATATAAGAAGGACATGGACCTGTTGGAGCGAGTCCAGAGGACGGCCACAAAGATGAACAGAGGGCTGGAGCACCTCTCCTGTGAAGACAGGCTGAAAGAGTTGGGGTTGTTCAGCCTGGAGAAGAGAAGGCTCTGGGGACACCTCATAGCAGCCTTCCAGTACCTGAAGGGGGCCTACAAGAAAGCTGGTGAGGGACTTTTTACAAGCGCATGTAGTGATAGGAGAAGGGGTAATGGCTTTAAACTGAAAGAGGGTAGGGTTAGATTAGATATAAGGAAGAAATTCTTCCCTGTGAAGGTGGTGAGGCACTGGAAGAGGTTGCCGAGAGAAGTTGTGGATGCCCCATCCCTGGAAGTGTTCAAGGCCAAGTTGGATGGGGCTTTGAGCAACCTGGTCTAGTGGAAGGTGTCCCTGGCCATGGCAGGGGGGTTGGAACTAGATGATCTTTAAGGTCCCTTCCAACCCAAACCATTCTATGATTCTGTGATTCTATAATATTTCACTAGAAACACATCAATGTCTTGTTTTATATTATGTCCTGCTTCAGGATGGATTTCAGGGCCAGTTCTATGTGTGTCTGAAAATCTCCCTTTCCGATATTTGCTTTCACACCTTTCTCTCTCCTTTTGTCCCTTTCATTCTCGTCCCTGAGCTTTGCTGGCTCTGGAAGCCAAAGACAGCCATCCATCACAGATTATCTGACATGAAGGCAATTCACAGTCTCTCAGCTCCTGGCATGTGGACAAGTGTGTTGGAGCATGACCTAGCATTTAAATAATGATTCACTGTTGATTATTATGAGAAATTGGCTGACAATTTCAAAGTAATGCCCTTCCAAAGATATACAGAATTAATTCTTTACTACCATATAACTGTATGTTCACTCAGAGAATCTTAAATAAAGTTTACACTTTGCAATTAATTTAGTGAAATTCTGAGTTAAATGACTTGCTATAAAAATATTAAACATATTACAACTGTCTGGACATGGTCTTCTAAATGAAAGGGAGGTTTAATTATTTCAGAAGAGAAATATAAACAGTGTCAAGATTTAACCACTGCTCAATTTAATATAACTTCTGTCTAATTTTACAAATCATTATTTATACAGTTAACATGCATAAAAAATTAATAAATGACCTCCATAATATCGCTTTTGCTATAGTTAACAGTGTAGGCAATTATTACAGTAATGTTGAAAAAATCCACCAGGGAAATCTGTACTTGCTTCCCAAACACAAGAATCATGGAAAGAGAAAGAGAAAGGGAGGAAAAAAGGTACAAGAAGGAGCTTCACTGAGCAAACCTTAGCTGTGAAATCAGTCTTGCATCTCTCCTCCAAAAAGAAGGGACAGAACTTGAAATCAAGGATTTGAGACAGTGTGGGACTTGCAAGCAGAGAGAGTGCAAGATGAAGGTGTCATCTTTCTGCCTTCACAAAGAGCAACTCCAGGACAAAATGAGAGGAGGAACCAGCTCCCGGCCATCTTGCTGCACTTACGGTGGTGAAGCCTCCTGGGGCACTGAGAGCTCTGGCCAAAACCCAGGGCAAGCATTAATGCTACAAAATGTCTTATGGGGGCGGGGGGGAGCACCAGAGACCATCAAATACTCTTTCTATCTAGGAAGTTTCCATCAGGAGCCATCTGGCATCCCCAGAGAAGGGCAGACAGGGTACAGGAAGGAGTGGGCTGCAGATACAGAAACTATTGCTCTCTATTACCGTATTCCAGTGGTCTCAGCCTGTGGTCCGAGGGCTATTTCTAAGGGTCCAAGGAAGATAATTAAGAAAAGCAAGCTTAGTGGTAGCATATTCTGAATACTGTCTCCCCTTAGTGCAAGGCTCCGTCAACTGAGCATGCAAAGGTTAAACATCTCTATTAGAGACATAGGTGTTACAAGGAGGCTTCCAACATGCAGCCTGCCTGTCTCCAGAGGCTGTACAGGACAGGACTGCAGTGGCTTTAACAGGCCACTGATAGGGCCAGATACATCAAAAGAGTACAGAGGAAATCTCAGCCCTCCTGAAGCTAGTGGGAGTTTCAGCAAGGACATGTCCCTCAAGCTTTGCTCTGAAATGCATGCTAGATTTTCAAATAGAGTGAATTTTCCAGTATTTATACCATTTAAAAACTTGGCTTCTACTGGCAGAATACTATCTTCCCTTCCTTCCTTCTTGCTGACTTTTATACTTACACACCCTGCTGATTTACATCTGCAAGTGGTAGCTGTAATATTTGGAGGCACCCACTGTACAGTAATTATTTAATTCCTTTCTAGAAAGAAAGGAAGGAGGCAGGCAGGACCGAATGCAGATAACATTTTGAATGTTTCATTACAGCAGCACACCCAAGTTAGCTGATCCCATCCTTATTCCCAACAAGGAATAGAGAAAGAGAAGGGGAGAAACTTGTTGTACCTCCTTCTGAAGCATGATGTAAAATAAAACCTATCAGAAGTGGGTACTGAGCTATCACAGGGGCTGCTTCAATACCACAGTGCTTCAAAGATGCATGTTTGTCGGAGCCCTAGGTGGTACTTCTCTGTGTTTGCAGAATGAACCTCAGCCAATAAAACAACTGTGCAGCACTCTTTTTCTCCTTTATTAAAAGGCTTCTGGCAGATAATAGAAAATTATCTCTTCAGACACTGCAGAGGGGTTTTACTACACCAGACAATATAATAAAAGTTATTCTCTCTTCTGTAAAATTATTGAGGGTATTTTTTAAATAGTCTTTTGGAAGGTCAGCAGGCTGAGTGCCCAAACATCCCCCAGCAATGTTATATGCAGATTCACCTCCAAGTCAATTTAAGAAGAGGAAAGACTCTCCACAACCATTAATATAGAAAAGATTTAAACTATTTCCTGGGGAAAAAAATCAAGGCTGTTCTTTGGCCTCTAACCTGCATCTTTCTGGTATGTTGATTTTTTTGTCAGCTGAGTGAGCTGAACAGACTTGCTGAGTTGTCACAGGAGCCAGAGCACCGGGGAGGGATGGGGACCAGGGAAAGAAGGAGAAAGGGGGCAAGCAGGGAAGTATCCAACTGTGTGGAATCTCATCTTGAATCAATAGATGTTTCGATGGTTTCTATGGAGGCCAAGAGTGTCAGGGAGAGATGTGGAGAAGGTCTGAAGTCCAGGAATTTCCCAGTTCCACATGAAGAAAAACAAATCATGAAAGTCCCTGATTTCCCTGCTTTCTCTCCCTTTCCTGACATTAACTTCCCAGACCCACTCAGCTGTATTCCTCTTCACTGTTTCTTCAGTACTGAAGGCAGTTGAGAAAATCAAGCAGCACTTGCAAGTGTGGATTAGTGAGATTCATCGGGGTTTTGTTTTAGTTTATCAGGAACTCTGACACATGCTGGCCTGTGCCAATTAAGATCCAGCCATTATTCTTAATGGCACCTGGCAATGAAATACCAGGATATGCTGTGTGCATTCCTGTGTATACACAGGAGAGAGCATTTTCTTTTACAAAACTACTGTGCACATCCCAGATCATCAACAGAAGAAATTTATGCACCAAAACCCCTGTCCTCAGCCTGGAAAACCACAGCTACATGTGGTTGCTCTCTTTATGCGAGCTTATATTTCAGCAGAGAGAGATGCACTGTGATTTAGTGAACTGTCTGGTCTCTAGCAAGACCAATATCTCTTTATATTTTGAGTTTCAGGAGGGTATTTAATCATCACAGTTTGTCGGTGCTTTGTATCATGCTATGCAACAAGCCAGCTTGACATGAAACACTCTCTCCCTGCACCTCCTGTCTCTCACATTTCCCAGCACTAATTAGTGAAGTCTGACACAAAGTCCTGGATCCAGCATGTTTGGGAGACTTGGAACCCAGCTCAGCTCCACATTTTACAATGAATCTCTCATGTCTTGAATAGGTCAAAGCAGAACAACAGATCCTCTTAACCCTTAAGCTTTGGCACGTTTCAAATCCAGGTCTTGACCAGCATGCCAAGACTGGGAGTCAGATGAATCATATACGAGGCACAGTTTGAGAAACTAAGTGGGTGCTGTTAAGGTTATTAGGACTCCTTCAAATCATTTGAGAGCCAGAAGCCTTCTGGGTTCATCATATTGGATAAATCCTGCCAAAAAGGTGCCAGTTGGACATACTTGCTCTGGACTATCACTGCAACAATATTTTGTAACTGAGCATCTTATTCTTTTACTAGCTCCAATAGTGATTTTTTTTGTGCCACTCCACATAGTGGAGATGAATATAACTGCCAAATATTAACATGGCCTCAGCAACAGTATTCTGAAAGCTTCCAAGATCACTGCTATAGAAAGATAGTGACCTATCTTTAGGACATACAAAATACAGCAGTAACAAATCAACCTTCTCTGGCATGGTCTGTTTCTTGGCATTTGTCTTAGTTGTCCTAAATGTGTTATCAGATCTTGACAGTAATGAAGTCTCTGTGTGTGGAGGGGATGGGTTACAGTCCCATCTGCTTTAAATGTTTATGCTTTGGCTGCTTCTAAGAGCAAGTGACTGAATTAGTTGACCCAAGTAGTCCCTTCCAGTTCCATGTTCTTTATTAGGAAGGAAGTTCTCACTAATCCATGTGTAATGAAGGACCCATTTGTTTTAGGATTGCTCTGCCTAAGGACACAACTATTTCCTGCCTAAACTTTGCCGTAGTTTGATGTTTCTTTTTTTCATATCTCCACGTGTGGAAAAACAGATTTTCTGTTCAATCAAGGTGCTAGTACTTGTACCCTCTGCAGCTGACTTGAAGCCTTCAACTTGTATAGGCTCCTGATCAATGACCAGGTAGCTTGGTATTTCTAAGAAGGCAAAATTGGCTGATGTATAAAAACCCACAAGAGAGTGCACAGAATAGGTCATTGCATGTATATGTGCCTACTGGCATGTGAATTCAGCTTTGTCTGCACATGCAAGTGCAAGGATTTGCAGACAGAAGGAATGCAGGAGCCTTTGGGGTACAACTGTCCTATTTTCATCTTCTGTTGCTACCAGTCTGGCCAAGACTTGAACTCAGGAATGAGCAATGAAGGTTACAAGTAGTAAAGCATCCCCTCTCCTATATTAAAATTTCTTCTGCCTTATCTTGTCAAAGTTGTATAATTTGTATCACCAAGTCACCAGCCAAGCCACAAACAGACCTTCCAAACTATGAGCTCAGCCCACAAATCACACTCATTAAGGCTTCAAATTTTTGCAGAGTACAAATAAGGAACTTTCTAACTTCACTTATGCCTGTATATGAAACCTCTACAATTCAGTCATCGTTCCAAAAGCTATCTCAGACAGATTTACTGAAGTTGGCACCTCTGCTATCATAAATGAATCACCGAGGATAACATCTTTATTAAGTTTATACATCTTGGCTCTAAAATAGCAGTGCTATGTGTAAAAACAAGGTCTCAGAGTGCAATAGAAGTGTTTTCATTGGGTTCTGCATGCTCCAAGACGACAAGGGTGATCACAACACCAATAACGTGCTTCAGCAATGGCAAAATAAAGAGGAGTGTTAATCTTTAGGACTGCACATGGCTTGCACCTCCCCCAGTCAAAAACATTAAAAATTCAATGTTTTATTAAATAGGTTTCTGCAGGGGAAAGTGCTGTGCTGTTAATTAGGAATGAAATATTAGTGCAAAACAATCAGGCTTAGTATAAGTTAACTTTCACAAATTCTCACTTGCCTAGTAGGAAAGGTTAGTTAGACAATGTTAAGTCTAAAGACTGATTAGGTGCGTAATCATGGTGTTATTATGTTAATGGATTTGTTTGTTGTTGTGTTATCAACAAAAGATTAAGCAAATCCCTACATGAAAGCTAGAGGTGAAACAGGCTGCTGGAAAAGGTTTTTGGGTAGCAAATCTATGTATTATCATCACTTCTTTGTGGAGCCATTATTGCGGTACTGGGCGCTCTTCTCTCTGTTCTCACAGGTGGCAAAACCACAGACATTGTTGAGCAGTTTTGCTTACAGTCAGTGTTGCTCCTTGGACTGACTTGGTATAAGAAGGCTGCTGCTTTCATTAGAGCTTGATTCACCAGTTAAACCACTGATCAGGGCAGCAGGGAACATCTTTTCACACAGAAAGACATCTTTGGCTAAAGAAACAGCCTTGGGCTATGTAAGCTTTTTCTTAATACTTCGAGCCTGAAAGCTCTTACAAGCATAGCCCACTTGTGCTGGACTTGATTAAACTATATGGCTGGGCACATTTCGAATGCTGCTGTGCTACGGGCTTGCTATTACACTGCAAGCAGCCATGCCTTTGCAGGTTGCTGTGCTCAAACCTGAGCCTCCTAAAACAGGGCATGTAAATGAGGTGGGTGGCTAGAGGGTCTTTGCGATGAATTGCCTCTGCCACTTCAGCACGCAACCAATAACTCAATCATGTCTGTGCAACAGTATGCACCAGGCCAGGAGGAGGAAAAAATGCGGTTTGCATTCTGATGCAAACAATGTGCTCAGACTCCATCTGCGGCATGATGCACATATCTTGCAAACATTGATGTCTTGTGCTTGTTCCAGCCTGATATGGTGCACTGGCATTCCTCAGGAGTTTGGGGTTTTTTTTTTCTTTTGGGCGCTTTTTTTTTCTTTTTCTTTTTTTTTTTTTTTTTGGGGGGGGTGTGTGTGCTTCTTCCTACACCCGTTTCTTTTAAGTCTTCAGCTTTTAGGACTTATGCCTTGCAGAATACTTCCTGCAGAGATCTGGTTAAACACAGCTGGGCAGAGTACTGGGTATTTCAGGCTACAATGACATAAAATGTTGTGACAGCAATGGGTTTGGGGTGGGGGTTGTTCAGTTACCACTATGGTTGCCCAAAGGAACTGAAGGAAGATTTGGGCTCTTTGGCTGTGTAAACTCTCATAGCTTTCTTGAAATCAATACAATGCCATATTTTGCAAGACCTTAATATGGTCCTCTATGCTTACAGACTAGATCTCAAAACAGCCTCCCACATGACCATGTGTAGAGGTGGTCATGGATATTTTACAGAAACTGTCATGTCACTGAAGTGGAGTTTTCCTATAGAAATACTTTGCCATTTTATTCTGGGAAAATAATAAAAAAACGTTTGGATGAATTTTAACTTTTCCATTTAGACATATCTTAGAACATTTTGGTTTTTCATAATAAAATTAATTTCAGTTTCAAAGTGTTTTCTATTTTGCAAAAAATGTCTTGGTCTATAGAATTTTTTTTCTAAAAGAGGAGAAACTTAAGCACTTGGAAATGAAGCAAATATCAAGATTGCAGCTGGCCCCTTACAGAATTCTAGCTCAATGCATACTGAAGACCTCATCTATGTATCACGATGTGAAAGAGAAACAGATCTATATAGAGAATATTGAAATAATCATGAAGCAAATTATGTTACCTCAGTGGGATGTAAATGTGCTTAATTTTAAGTATGCTATCTAGGGGTTTTGCTGAACAGGCAAACTGAGTAACTTGATGAATATCTGCAAGCTGTAAATAAAGTAACAACAACAACATACTGAAAGTAGGAGTAAAGGCATCACTGTGATGTACTGAAACCTGTGTGTTATCACTGAAGCAATAGTCCCAGCCACAGTATGTTTTATTTTTCCATTCAAATGACAGCAATAGCTTGAGTGACTCACAGTTTAATGCACACTGGATCGACCCAAAATGGTATTTAGCACACAATTATCCATCCTGACCTTAGTTTTCAGTCTGTTTCCAGTTCATTTCCATGATCTTATTATGAGGTTCTTGTGAGTCCAAGCTGGAACAAAATTTGGGCTTGTTTTGGGTAGGTTTTGCTGGTTTTAATTTAAAATCTCATATCCTTTATGTCCCCATGTAGGAATACCAGATCTGCAGAGACTGAGAGGTAAATTCTGGCTGCCAAACTTGTGGAAGGTGGACAGGGAGATTGTGAAGGTTGGCTCTGTCGCCAGGGCAAGCCAATCCCAGACCTCTGGGGAAACTGTGAAGAATGGTGCCAAGTGCAATGTGGCTTTTAGTCATCATAATTGTATTTACAAAGCCACCAGGCCACCTGCTCGAGTGCTTGAGTTGCTGCTCAGCCGATTAAAACACAGTAGCCAGGTCATAAAATATGTATTAGAAGAACCTGAGAAAGTGTTAACTCGTGGCATGGAGAGGGAGCAAGCCTCACCCTTGAGCAAATACAAGCAAACACAAAACCTATAGATTGTCCCAAATCTGGCAGCGTTACTGTTGTAGGACGGGATGCCAAATCAAAGGGTGAGTTGGAGCTGGGGCTGAGCAGGACTCGAGCTCTCAAATGGCCTCTGCTAGGAGCTGCCAGCCCCTGGCACTGCTCCAGGGCTTTCCTCAAACAGCGGCTTTGACCGTTGATGGTCTGCACTGCATTTGGTGACTTGCTGTGAAAGGTCTCTTGACACCCCCTCACCCCCGCTGCAAGTAGTCTTGGAGGATATATATGCTACTCTGCTGTAAAATGATAACATCTGATTTTTCTGCCCAGTCACCATAGTTACCTTTCATCTGAAGGAAGGAAATTGTGCTGCGCAGGGTTTTTTTGTGGTGGTTTTTTTTTCAAAGGAAACTCAATCAAGACTAAGCACTGATTCAGTTCTGAACTCAACCACATCTTTCCTGCGGCTCATTAACAGCCTGTGAGATCTTCCCAGACGTTTCTTTCTCTGTACATTTAGTAACTGAAAGCTTGAACAGTAGTTATTCATGTACAGTGAAGCCTTGATGCATTTTCACAATTTTCCACGAGGTGCCTTAAGTGCAGGAACAGTTGTTCAGCAAGCAGTACCCTACCTTTTCCTGAGCAGCTAAATGACTGGTTTACCAGAAAATGGCATCTTAATATTCCCAGATTTACTGTAAGGTCAGAATCGACAATACCCCTTTGCAGACAGAGCATTGGCTGTGAGCTTTATTTATTAAAAGCATTGGCCAGTACAGGAAATCTGAAAATATATTTTTAAAAAAACCCCAAAACCACATAAAAAGCATTTAATTGTTTAGGTACTTTGGGTTTCTTACTTGCTGGGAGCACTAATTCTGAAAAAAAGAGTTCTTGGGGATATGAAAAAGGAGAAGGAATATAAAGAATTAAATGTAATTAGGAATGTTCATTATTCATGGCAATAAGTGGGAATCTTCCTGGCCAAAGATAAATAGTTAACATGCATTTAAAGGAAAGGAACTTAAAGGAAAGAAGTAGCTTATCATAGATGAAAATGAAAAACAAGTTATAGAAGGAACTCTTATCTATATGGAAGAGGATTGTTCTTGGAAAGAGTGTGACTCAGTAGGCCGGTTTCTGCCATTGCCCTATGCCATTGCCCTATGCCCTTTGCTTTGGCAAACCAAGCAAGGGCCACCTGGAAATTTCTGTTACATCAGGAATTCATCAGGTGGCAGAAAGATGAAACCAGACCCACTCTCCCCACACCTGTCCGCCTCCGGGAAGAGGGAATGAAGGGATGCCAAATCACCAAATTTGGGCTGGCAACATAATCCCTGGAATCCAGTTGAGTTTGGCATCACTTACAGCACCCCTGAGGCTTCTCTAATACCTGTGGCCAACTCCCTCAACACCTTGTCACCTTTGTTTCACCCCTTTCAGTGTTATGCCAGTAAAACAGTCCTAGGAAAAGGCATGTTCTCTTGGCGGGGGGTGGGGTGTGACGATTAACACTTTCTATACGAGAAAATAAGAGGAAGACATTTTAGTTTTCTACTCAGAGAGAAGCATTTTGTTTCACAGTAACATCACAACAATCTTGGCCCGGGGGACCACGGGAATGGGATCACAAAGCGCCAGTGCAGCAGCAGCAAAGCATCTCCTCAGCTGAGGTGTGAGGTGAGCCCGACTTACACCCTCCAGCCAGCTGTTTCCACCTTTCCAAACCAGACCGCCCTCAGGGCATTTGGCTCCAAAACCAAATATTTCAGCACTCCATTTAGAAAACAAATGGTGAAATTTTGAGCTGGTTCAGAGTAGCTCTAGGCAAGGCAAGGACACATTAAACATGTTCGTTAGGAATTGTTGTTCCTAAGTTTGCCTGCAGGAGCCAGAGGAAGGAAGGAAGTGGCAGGTGTTGGACATCCCCATCCCTGCTCATGACCAGCCGTTTCACCACAGGCAGAACTCAAACTCCAGGCTGAGTATGAAGACAGCTTGAAGACTTTTGGAGAAATATCCTTTCTTTGCTTCTCCAGCTTTGCTTTAAAACAAGCTTGACTTTTTTGGTGCTTTGGGTTTTTTTCTTTTTTGAGGGGGGCAGAAGGTGGTTGTCAGCAGAAACTTTAGACATCTTTTAGTTTCCCTTAGCCACAAGAAATCTTAAAATGAATAAGACAACACTGTCTTATTTCATCCTTTGTTCTCATAGATCCCTGTTCAGCTACTTATGCTTACAGGCTGTGTTGGGTTGAGGAGCTGAAACTGTGTTGTGTTGCTCTGTAACAAGACCGTTCCCAGTATTTTGCAACACTTAAGCCACCTTGATGTTTTCGCATTTCCCCAGTAGTCCTTTTTCAGTTAGGCAGCAACTCCAGCTGTCATCACCAGAGCTCAAGAAGGAAATCTCTCCCTCATCCCACCCTCCATTCTTTAGAAGACCATCACTGTTGCTATTCTAAATCATTCACCAGCATAGGGAAGGATCATTTTTAGGCTGCTGTAAGAGTTTCCTACATACCAGTGTAGTGACCTTCCTCCTAAGCCTTGTTTGATGGCTATGTTCTTGCTATATATCTATGGCATCTCTTCTGAAATCCATGGGAAGTTTCTTAATGTGTTAAAATCTACGTTTTAAAAATCTGCTTGTCTCCTTTTTCTGAAGACGATGTCCTGAAGCAGGACAAGACTTCTCAGTAGAGATGATCTGATCCTCAACATGGAGCTTTCATGTAAGCATTTATTGAAAACCTGAAAACACTTGGTGTAAGTTACTACCAGCTCTGAGCTGATCCATTTATATCAAGGACACTGACAGTGCACACCTAGATCATACGCATGATCATTCCACCAGATATCTGTGATTTATGGTTGCAGGAAAGACCAGTCCTCTGCCTGCAACTGAATAATATATTCCCACGTCAGAAGTTAGATACCTAACCCTTACACTCAAAATCCTAGGGAATATAAACAAAGAGATGGTGCTTCTGTCATATACAATCTTGCTTTTTTTAAACCCAAATTTAACATAGAATCATAGAATCATTAAGGCTGGAAAAGACCTCTAAGATCATCAAGTCCAACCGTCAACCAACACCACCATGCCTCCTAAACCAGGCCCTGGAGTGCCATGTCTACACCTCTTCTGAAAGCCTCCAGGGATGACGACTCCACCACCTCTCTGGGCAGCCTGTTCCAATGCTTAACCACTCTTCCGGTAAAGAAATTTTTCCTGATATCCAATCTAAACCTCCCCTGATGCAACTTAAGGCCATTTCCTCTCATCCTAACATGATTGATAGCATCACTGTAGAAGGTGGAACTGAAATGTTCAGCCACTTTGCCTACCTTTCTGTTAATAATAAGATCAAAGTAAAACAAAAGAAGAGATAAATCAACCTTATTTCACCAGAACACAATATGAATAACTTGTGTTTTTATACTTTTACCTTTTTATTTACATGGTTAGCTCATGCACGTCATTGTACAAAGTTGTTCTTGTTTTTTATCATGATGTTGATAACTATCGTTTTCATATTCAAGGCCCTTCTTCTCTGGCAGGTTACTTTCCTCAAGTTGCCTGCAGAATGGTCGATATAGTAATGGAATGGGACATTTGGACCCTCAAAAATGCAAACTCTAGTTTAGATCTTGCCCCGGCAGAACAGAAAATAAATCCCAAATCTGTGGACATTCTTCTGAGTCTCTTTCTCTATCACAAATAAACACTTGAGGGATATTCATGTATATGCACATCTGTTCACTCATCCACTTTATTATGCACAATTACTGAAAAAAAAAATCCAATTTCTGTTACTCAAGTACAAAATTTTTTTTTTCTTGAACCTCTGTAAAATTGTAGATGCACTGATTGTGGCATTTTCATTTGCAGTATGCTAAGCAGATTATAGAATTGTGTTGAATATAGAGTTGAATTCAAACTGCAGGTTTCCACTTGATGTTATAATCAAAATTGCAACAGTGAAACAGTGGGGCATGTTGCCCACAGAGGCTGGGCCACCTCAGTCTGTGGAGGCTTTCAAGACCCATTTGGACAAAGCCCTGAGCAACCTGGTCTGATCTCAGAGCTGACTCTGCTTTAAGCCAGAGGTGGGACTAGAGTCCCTTCCAGCCTGGATTATTCTACAATCCTATAATACGATATAGTTGAAAAGTGTTTCAAAGAAGGTGTAGACACTGGTAAACAAAAGAGGCAGAGCTGGAAAACAAACCATGTAGAAGACTGTTTAAACACTATTTTAAATAGGAAATGATTCAATACATCATGACAACCAGGTGGCACTAATACCCAGGGGTGCCACTTATTGCTTACAGTTGGCTAGAAAGCTGTTTGTAGAAATGTTTTTGTAAATAAGAGGAAAAAATATGCAAAAAAAAAAAAAGCAGAATATGATTATATAAATAATTGGAATTGGAAACACAAATCTTAGCAACAGAGGAACATAAACTTCCAAACTAGAAATGATGATCACTCCAGGATTATTCAGATCATTTCCATGGTTATTAAACCTGCTTCTTTATTCTCTGAGATAATTCCATAAAACTATTAGGGTGGTAGACATACACGAAACTGCATCTGCCATTACCCTAAGCGACTCAATTGTTTGTTTTTCAACTACAAAAGTGGTAAAGAAACTGTACAAGTATTCCTTAACGTAATTTACTACCCTACCACCATCTGCTACATTTGGCACTGAATGTGTAGCTGAAATCCCTTTTATAAGTGTGCCCTGAACCAGGAAGCTGATTCAGACCAGAACCAATTAGCATTCCCAGCCTTTCTCAAAGCACACAGAAACAGAAGCGCACACACTAATTGTGCTTACATTTTACAAGTGTTTGTGTTTTGTGAGCATGAACGTGTTGAGGAATCTGTTTTAGCATATAGCACCTCTGTCCGACACTGCAAATCACTGATGCCAGTAGTGAGAGGCAGCAACACAGTGAACAGAGACACACGGGAACCGCACAGCATCTCACTCGTGACCTGCTGCATGGCAATATGAATCCCTGTGTTGTGCACTTATGTTGCCCATTGCTGCAACTGAATGTGGGCCAGACCTCGGGTGAACACTAACGAGTTCATTTAAGATTCAAGGCTGGATCTCCAGCTGCTGCAAATCAGTGTGGTTCTCGTGTTTCCTACGGCTTTGCAGCCTCCACCTCAGCAATCCCCTCTTGGATGTTGGGGTCTTGCCCATTTCTGCTCTGCTTTGTGGAGCACTCAGCAGCCATGCCTGGCTGATGGCACCTGGGATTTTAAAAAATCTGTGAAAAATGTTTTTGGCAAGTAATTCCAATGAAACCTAAAGTGAAAGAAATGCAAATGGGGAGCCACAAAATCACTCCAGCTCTAGTAGTCTTCTGAGTGGTTTGTGAAGGGAGCTCCAGGATTTGGTGCGGCCATTTGACAGAGAATAAAACCTCCCGCTTTCTTGGAGAGGTGTTGGGAAACCTCTCCTGAGGCTGTGGGGTGAAAGCAGCTTTGCACAGCATTCATGATGTGATTCCAAGAAAACTTTGGCTGTAGAAAACTGTAAGTCATCCTCCAAACAGACTCCTTTGGATGAGACCAATGGCTGACTGAACATGTACAGGAGGTCACTGATAACATGGAGATTAAGAAAATCAGTGGCACCATTTTTTTTTAATCTACTTTGACAGATGTGTAGGGTATTTTTTTCCAGTTCTGCCATACAGTGGCTTATCACCAGTGAAAAAGCTTTAGAGTTCTGCCAATTTATTAATTAAACCTGGGAGCTATGCCACTTTGTAAGAGGTGAATATCTGGCATTGGGAAGGGAAGCAAGGAACCCAAGGGAATATTATCGTTGGAAAGAAAAAAGAAAAGAACATGCAGATTTCCTATTTAACAAGCAGCGGCAGAGCAGAAAGCCAGGATCTTCCCCATCTGCTGATGCTGAAGGAGAAGAAATACAAAGAGCAACAGTGAGTAAGTCTGAAAACACCAGAGTCCAAAAAAGTGTTAATAAAGAAAAGCCATATTTACCTGCTTAGGAAGAGGCATTGACAACAGAGGGCAGTCTCAATAGACCAAGTGATTAAAGAGAGAATTGTCACAGTGAAGTAGATACTGTACAGTGGGCTTTTGGGGAGGGAGGAGGGGTGCCAGACATATGAGGGATTATGATCTAGACAAAATCACTACAAAGCTGATACACAAATGCTTGAAAAACCTTGTGCAAAGAGTCATTATCAATAGTCGTCTGTCAAACTGGAAGGCCACATCATGCGAGCCCCACAGGAGCCTGTCCTCTGTCCATTGTTATTCAATATTTTTATAAATGACTTGGATCATGGAATGGAGAGTACACATATAAAATTTGTGGATGACATCTTACTGGAAATCTCATGAGAATTTTTGAAGGCAGGATTAGACTTCAAAATGATCACAATAAATTGGATAAATGACCTGCAATCAATAAGATTAAATTCAATACAGATGCTGTATTTAGGAAGGAAAATTAGAAAATGGAGAACATCTGACTAGAGCATGGTATAGCAGTAAAGAATCTGAAGATTTTAGTGGATCACAAAATTGAAAATTAACAGAAAAGTGGAGATCCTGGAAGGATAGTAGATGTCTATTTTTACTCAGCACTGGTGGCATCACCAGGCCTGTCTGGGTGCTGCACGTAAAGAACGCCACGGACCAATGACAAAAATGACAAGCAGATAAAAAAACATCATCCCTATAGGAAAATAATCAGACCTTGGTGTTTTTTTAATCAAGAAGAGAGAAATATGAGGCCTATAGGGAGTTAAGGGAAACAGAAGGTATGTAACAGCTTATCATAATATAAAAGGTTATTCTGAAAAAGGTAGAAATCAATTGTTTTCCATATTGACAAAAGACTGGACAAAGAGAAAGGGGCTAAGTTTGCAAGAATGGAGACTTAGGTAAGATATTAGGCAAGTAATTTCTAAAAGGGAGCTAAGGATCTCTGTAAGATAAGGATAGGACACTCAGGAGAAGGAATCCTCAAAAGTGGCAGTTGTTAAAGGAAAGGAAATGTTACTGGGACTGGGAGGAAAGGGAGTTGCCTGTAGCTATTTTTGGTTGTAACTATTCCATACTAATATAAATATTATTAGGATTTCACTGTTGGTTTTGGCCCTGCCCGTTTAAGAGCATCATCTCCATGCATTTCAAGTCTTTGCCTTGTTTCACATTGGTGGAGTATAGAGTAATACGTGGGCAGAAAGAAAGCAGCACCTCACTGATTCCAGCCCATATTTGTGCAATAAACAGAGCCTCTGCCTGCAGGTGTACTATGAAGCGCCCTTGTGCTTTGCTCACCAACTTACAAAGATGAGATGGAGATTTCTGTAGGTTCACGATACAGGGAAACACTAGTGTCAGTATGGATTCGTTCATCGTGCTTCACCATCTTTGCAGAACTGCCATGGAAAGCTCTCTTAGCTCTTTGGGATTAATGAGACCCAGACATTTTATCTGACCTCATTATTCTCCTATTCTCCACCTAGCAGCCTCCTTTGGTCATTCTTTTATTTTCCTGCATCACATCTACTGTAATAAATGAGGTGTCTTGAATAGGCAACCATCAATTTAGGCACTACTGGCTTTTCCAATATGCAAGAGTTTTGTATGTTTACGGGGTGTGGATAAACATTGATAGCCATCCCATTGTTCTGTTGTTTGGAGGGAGCATTTATCATTGAGATTTATTATCTCATGAATTAAAGAAGTGAATACAATTTGTCAAATATATTTATCTGTTTAAGGCATCAGATTTTTGCCTCTAGTCACTTGCGTTGAAAAGACTCCTGGTCTTATTTGTTCTGTTGCAATCAAGAATCAAATCCTCAGGCTTATACCAATAGTCACCTGAATGTCAAAGAGATTTGGAAGAAAGTGTAGGCCAGATTTGTATAATGAGTTCTGTACCTTAACATCATTTTCTCCAGGTTTACATCTTTCCCTTAATATTTTGCATGCAACCCTTTAAACTTTGGCTTGGTCTTCAACAGCAGTGGGAACTGAGACATCAGGGCTTATTTTAATTTAAACAGTAGCACCAAAAGGAATGGAGATGTTAACAGCAGAGGTCAAGAGTGATCATAAGGGTCAGAAGGATAGGAATGTACCATGATTGCCTTCAGCATATATGCTCAAACCTGCAAAGTCCTGAGTTCCTCCTTCAATACTCCATATACACTTGGCTCCCACCTTAGGTCAACAGGAGCACAGGGCACCACCCCTTCACTTGGACTTTGCCCTAAATTATCTTATCATCCACGTCAGCATCTGCCTAATTACAACAACTCTCTGAATTTCAAAAAGCCTCTCGCTGAAAGGGTAGAGTTACTTTCCTGTAACAGGAATACAATGGGAAATGTATGCTAGCGCTATTTGTCATATTTATAATCTATCCACTTCTTTTCCCCTCAGTGCAAGCATCATAGAGGAAAATTACAAATGTGCACATGCAGAGAACAGAATTGTCATCCAGCCTAGCTGTATTTTTTTATTTTTTAAGGGAAGAGAAAAATGGCACTGCTTTAGAGGCCAGCACAAAGAAAAGGCAGCAAAGACTTATTGCCTCAATTAACATATGACAGCAAACTTTATTATAAATACAACATTATTCCTTCAAAGGAGAGAGAGAAAAGGAAGATTTTCTCCCCTAAAGATAAGAGTACTTACTTTGAACGATACTGTGCAAAAAAGATAAGTTTCAGGGACTGTCATCTTTAAAAGTGTAAGATTTTGGCTAAATTTTATTTGGTGACATTGGTGGCAAACCCCTTTTGATTTTGACAGTAGTCAAGTTAGGCCAAAGGCAAGGGTTTTGCAAAATGTCACCTTCGTTTGCTAACTTTCACATGTATGGAAACCTTGCTGAAGGCAGCTCACTTCAAGGCAAATGAGACACTCATTTGCGATGCTGTTGAGCAATACCTACAAAGCCAGGCAGTTTGCAATATAGCTATGTACATACAAGATACAAGAGCTGATCAAGTCACTGTGTGTTCAACAGACGAACTATTGAAAGCTACAGAGATGCATAAGTGAACATGAACAAAAGCATGATACAAATTATAATGGGAAGGCAGACTGAGTGATGTTCTCTGGTGCTACCGGTTTGAGAAATCTTGCTGCTCCTAGTAAGACAGAAGCTCCCCAGACACCAACAGGATTTTATTCACAAATGTGAAATATTTTTTCTGGAAGATGAAGCATTCTCTCTGTCCTCCATCCTAAAATCATTCTTACAAAAATCTCTAAAAACCTTTCAATGGCACCTTTTCTAACATCCAAATTCATCTCTATAACAAAAATTGATTGAAAAAATAAGTTTGGGAAAAGAAACAGGTGAGGCCACGTGTGACATGCTTTGTAGACTGTTTGTTTACATTTTTATCACTGATGCCTCAAGTGAAGAGACAGACCTTCTCTTCCTCAAAGGCAATCTTCCTTTTGAAGGGAGGAGGCAGAGGAGGGAACAGGGAAAGAAGAATATGATGAGATAAGAATATTAGGGAGCACTGTTGCTCGGGCCAAAAAATGTTAAGGTAATTGCTTTACATGTGTAGCAACCAGCAAAGAGAGTTTACTGGTTTCAGAATTCTCTTTCTGAGAGTGCCATTGAGGAGCAATGTGGTCCAAGTCCACTTTAATTTTCCTTCAAAGAGGGAAAGAAAGTTTTTCTTCTGCGTGAATAAAGCACTGCCTCGGAGGTGAGATGCATTCTGTTCAAACTTAGGGTCCAGGCTCTATAAAAAAGTCTGATCCATAAGCAGAAACCATGCTTGAAACACGGGAGGAATATCACCCATGTACCTGGAATAACTCTCTTGCTTAAATTTAGGTCTGTTCCAAATGTCCTGGGGAAAGAAAGTTTTAACATTCAATTGCCCAGGAGGCTGAGGAGCCTCCACTCTCCAGAGCTGCCAAGCCACTTTCAAGGTCTCAGCAGCACTTCGGTAGGGCTGAATTCCTGGTTCCTGTGAATGCTCTGCTGTTCCCTCCAACCACTTCTGCTGAGCTTGGTGCAGGACCCAGTTATCTAGCTAGATTTGCGCATGTCAGAATTCATACCACAGGCATCATTCCTTTTCCATTCTGTAAGGCATACGACATTGCTGACACTTTATTATGAAATGTGATTATCCAAACTGCATTTTTTTTGGTTAGATGATTGCTTACTGTATTCCAATTACCATCAAATGCACGGTCGCCTTACTACATTTCCACAGTTGCAAGTTACTGAATAATTTAAGTTATTGTGCTTCATTTACTTCAGAATTATTTTATGATCCAAATGAATGTTTTAATGATATTATGAAGCCTTTGTGATGATCCAAATGGCTGGTCACAGAATGGATTAAACAAGATCATGCTCAGTGTGTAAAGAAAATAATTGTTTAAGGAATGAGATTAAACACACAGTGATGCACAACAAAAACTGGAGTGAATGGATGGAGTTACCGTGTTACTTCCAGCAGGACTATGCTGTTTTACACCTGTGGAGGAATCTCACCAAAACAACTTAATAAATGTAATCAATGGCAATGCATGGGAATGAAGGGAGGGACAATTTACTCTTTTCACTGCTGTTTAGTCCTTTCACAGGCCCTTGTGATAAGGATTGCTTTAAGAGTTTCCAAACTCTGGAGAGGAGGGAAATGCCGGATTCTCATCAGGTGTAAATCAGCACAGCTCTGCTAAAGTCGACAGAGCTGCACCAATTCATACCAGTTGAGAATCTGAGCAGTTATGTTAAGTAAGTTTGATAGTTTTAATATTCTTTGTCTTGAAGCGAGGTTCATGGCCACTTTGTGATACAAAACATAAATTGAAGTTTGCTCAGCTGCACACTATAAATCTCATGCAATGACAGTGCTGTCGAGCTGCACTATTGTCTTTTACTGCATACATCAGGCAAGGGATTACTGTAAGTAATTTGTTTTGGAAGGCTGGCAACCCTAATGGGGCATGCCTGATAGTGTTCAAAGGTTCTGATTAGGCACAGTCCACAGAGATGTTCTTTCAACTTGAATCTCCAAAGAAAAAGACTTAATTTTTAACAAATCACTTTCTTCACAGCTTCATCAATTTGGTTTCTTTGAAACTCACTAGTAAGATGTATCAAAGGAACAGATTGTTTGCCCAAAGCCTACCAAAAAATGCTTTTTGCCTGGACTGAATATACCTAATCTATTTTCACAACTCATTTAGAAATGATCCTGTAAGGACTATTATTCCTATAATGGTTTGTGAAGCTGGAGCCCTCAGAAGCCAGCAAGGTGCCTCTGTGCAGCTGAAATGATACGCGCCCGTCCTGGTCGGCTCTTCCAGAAGGACTAAGCGGGAGGAGGGCTCCGGCTCTCCCCACCGCGCTGGCGAGGTGAGCCCAGGCTGCTCCCTGCTGGCTCGGAGAAAGCGGTGGCAAGCCTGCTGGAGATGATACGCTTTTCTGTGATGCCATTGACTTTCTGTCAGCTGCATAGTCGCCTCCCCACCACCCAATAATCCAGAAAGTCGCAGTTACCCAGTGCTTCACCTGAACAAATAAAAGCATTGAGATGGCCTCTTGTCTGGTTTCACAGCATGGACAAAGCATTAGAGGACATTAACCATACCAGATCGAAATAAGGTGGACCTTTCTGTTGTTAAATCTGTCATTAATCTCCCCAATACTTCCAGCTCCCAGAGAGCCAAATCAGGAGAGACGACAGTTGGAAATAGCTTTAAAAGGATATTATCTCATTGATTTTCGAAAGAGAGAGCTCCTTTAACAAGAATATTGTTCTTTCAGTGCGCTCAGTCTCCATCTTTAATGTTTATTCATTTGGCTGCTTCACAGGGGAATGCAAATCACAGAAATGTAAGAACGGTACAGTAGTGTGCAAAATGAGTACCACAAGGGACTCAGGGCTTCATCTCTTCCTATCCAAGATTCTGAGGCAAAGAGCTTTGTGTGCTGAGGATCTTGGGAAGAAAAAGCAACATAAAACAAGATTATAAAATCCCCTTTTCATGCAGAAGTTGAAATTCATGCGATTACCTGGGATTTGTGCTTTAACCACTGCTGTGCATATGTTGGTTTGTGAGAAATCTGACAAAATAATTTATTTATAGTCACTTTGTGGGGCTTCTGTAAGACAATACCCCTTACCTTGTTTGGTTTTGCTTGTTTTTGAGGCATAGGCACTTGTAAGGCAAGTCTCTAAACCTTGGACTTTAATTTAAATCTCTAGTCTTTTGTTAGAGGTGTCTTAAACATTCCTTGGTAAACATAGTGAAGAAGCAGCCTTAGGAAAGAGTCAAGATTAGGCGTTTGCAAGCTGGGAAATGAGTGATCTAGAAGTTACTTGCAGAATTGTTCATCTAGAGACAACTACAAACTGCACTGCAACTGGGGGGTTCCTCCCTCTGAGCATCAGCTGGCTCAGAATGCGACTTCTGGTCAATGGAAGGAGATTGGCACCATAGGAGGCATTTCATCCCATCTAAGTGTGGGTTCTTGAGGCAGATTGAATATATCATCCTCTTTTGAGGTAGACCAACCTAGGTGAGGCAGGTCCCTCCCAAAATGCAGGCTCCAATGGCAGTCCTTCAACACATGCATTTCACAGGTATGTATATTTAACAGAGTGTAAAGAAGTTTCAATGCTTTCTCAGCCTCCACTGCTATTAACTTCCGTCTATCAGCTCAGCTTATAGAATAACTGAACAAGTTCCAGAAAACAGGTTTTACCTGCAAAATGATGAAGCCCTTGGCTATTAAGCCAAGCACATTAAAGTCATGGTAGTTGTATGGTCAAGTAGATAACTGATTAAATAGGTAATTATTGTGTATTAAAATATTTTGTTATTTACTGTATTCTTAGCACAGTAGTGCAAAAAGCTTAAACAAATTAATCAGAGGCAATAGGAAAAAGAAGACATTTTCAAGAGAAGTTTGAAGGAGTGAGGAAATGAGTCACTGTTTTGGCCAGATAGAGCTAAGTGTAACATGTGGTTGATTCATTTATCCTTACTCTGTGCCAGCTGAGGAAATATAGGAGAGAGATCCACTAAGCGTTATATGTTCCTCTCCACTCTCCCTCCTTGGACCCACATACAGTAGAGGTGGCTGAGGTAGTGTCTGCTCCTGCCAGTTTTACATCAGTTGGGGATTTCCTTGTACCCAAGGGGTCCTCTGCTCGGTGTTTGTGGATGGAGTTCATTCCAGTCCACATACTCGAGTGGCAGATCTGGGCTAAAACCCAAAGTCAAAGCCTACAGTGATTTTACCTGCGGGGAAAAAAAAATTAACATAAATGCTTATTTTGTTACAAAGTCAAAAGAGTGTCTAAGGGATTTAAATGAAACACCACATGTATAATAGTCTATGAAGTCAAACCTGGTCAGTGGAAGGACCTGGGGTACCAAAGGACTGATATTGACTCTGGGTTTACTCAGTATTTTCATTAATCATGTGAAATAAGAAGGTGGAGGATGTGTTAATTAAACCTGCAATTGACACTTCACTAGGAGGTGTCAGAAACACCAAAGAGGGCAAAAAAAACCCCAAAACAAACCAAAAGGACTTGAAGAAGCTGGAGAACATGAAACAGGATTTAGCTTAGAAAAAGCATGTGTTAATGGCTGAAGGAAAAAGAAATCAAATCTAAAAGGAATGATGCCAAAATAGGCCTATTATTATGGTGCTAGAGAGCTCTGTGGCTATAACCTCAGTGTAGCTTAGATCAAGTGGAAAATAGCCATTTGAGGGAGCTAATTGAGTTGGGCTCTACATACAAAGGGCTTTACATTAATTTCACAAATTAGAGAAGAATCTATTTCAAAATCAACAAAAGCATGTCTCAGATGCAGTCTTCATTTTTAAAGGCAAGCTGATTTAAAAAGGAGATTTGTATTAGTAGAATTACTTTAAAAGATGAGCACGCGAGGGTTGTTTTCAAATGACATGCTGTCCTACATGGCTGAAGAGTTTATCTTTATTCCCCTGCCTGTCACTGAACTTGGATACGTATTTGTAAGAAGGGGACACGAGCGGACAGTAAGGCTGCAGCACGGCGGGGTTTCTCAGCCCTTCTAGGCGGGATCTCACCCATGTGTTTAAGTATACTAACAGACACAGAGAGCAGACGTGTGGGTCTTGCTACTCTAATTCGTGAGGTGCTGGTGGATGAAAGACATATTCTAGGAAGCTTTCTGTGGTACTCATCTATGGAACGTGTTTGCGGAGGGCTGGACTTGATAAAGCCAGCAGCATTTCTGGTACTTGCCACACACCTACAGCAGCAGGGCAGTCACTCTGTGCCTTCATTGCTGTAGCATTCCTGAGCACAAAGAAGAAAAGCACCAAGAGAACACAGTGCTGGTTCGCCTGCTTTCATAACTCAACATCCAGTAGGAGATGAATATCACTTAATTAGTATTTAATTACAGGAGCTAAATTGTCAAAGGCTTTACTTAATAGAGCTAATCCCTTCTACTTTGTATTCTCCTGCTTGACCCCCCAAAGTTGGTGGTATTTGCCACAGAGCAGGAAGGGACCACCACCAGGAGCTGTGTGAGGTGAGCTCCAGAGACCTATGGGCCAAGAGGGTGGGCAGCTAATAGCCACCGTTTATGTACGTATTTCTCCTGCTCCAAGTGAGATGGGTGATTACCACATGCTACAGGGAAATTAGTGCTCTGGATGGGACCCAGAGAAGCTGGGTCAACAACACCTGATCTACCCCACAGGAACTGCAGAGTTCAGGGATGTCTCAATTTTTTCCAGTTTTTTGCTACCCCAGTCAGCTATACTGGGAGGTGTTTTCTTTCTCCTGGAGATTCATGTCTTCGACCTCCTCTGCAAGTGTGCACGTGAATGCCTCCATTCCAAGACAAACCAAGGTGACCCTCTTTCAGATGCTTTCATTTCAAACATTTCCTTTGGGGATTCAGTCCCTCCATGTCCTAAATCCTCCAGTCACCAGGTAATACAGGAAGGCAAGCAGGGAGCGGGTCCATGCTGCCTAAGAGAATGAAAGAAACACTCAGGAAACAAAAAGGAAATGGTGTTCAGTAGCCTCGTGATTACTGGGTCATCGCCTTGCCTCCAAGGCCCTACTCCAACAGGAATTTACTCTCCCTGTTAAATAGCTGCCTGATAAAACTCAGAGCTTGAAAAAAGCAGAAACGTGCTGGGCAAAAATGCATCTTCTGCCTTGTTCCTGGGTGGGAACGGCTACTATCTGGTATTTGCTCAGGGCAGGGTGTAAAGCAACTCTCTAGTCTTTGACAAGATAATGCCTTATGCATATTCCTGCCTGGTTTTAAGATTCTCTGTGGGCCAACTTTTAAGGTTTTTTCTCATGCTTTGTTCACCCAGTAACACATTTGGCAGAATAAATGTGTTGGGATTAAGAGATTTGGGATCTTCTTCTAAACTGTATGGAAACTATAATGTGAATTACAAAATTTCATCAATAAGAAATTATTGCATTACAACACTGCAAAATTACTGAAACACCTCACAGCAACTGAAAAAATTCTACCAAGCTCCCACGCACAGGAAAGACTGTGTTTATGAAGTATGCAAGCGTATGGGTAACTCTGTAGGAAACCCACAAATCTTGGCATGGTGTTACTTCTTATTTTAAAAACAAACAAACAAAAATAACAAGGCTGTTGTTATCCATCTTTTAATTCAGGATTTGCTTATATTTATGTATGAAAGACATTCTCTCTCCCTTTAAGAACTGTTTTCCCACTGCTTTGAAGAGACAAGGAAAAATTTCACAAAGACTATTTTTCTTGAAGAAATAATTTGCCTAAAAACAGTGAAATCCAAAGTCACATAGTTATTTCCTGATGATTTCACATGCAAATACTGAGCATTATGACAATCCTCAGCCAGTCTCAAGATGATCAATACTGAACAGTTCCTTCATTAATCAGAAAATCTCTTTAGGTCCAGTTGCCACTCAGCAAGTTTTGTTTGAGTTTCATCAGGGTCCCTTTACATTATGCTGCTGGTGTAACACAATATCAAAGTTAATATACATTACAGTTATGGCTTTTTACATCACAGAAGAGGCACAAAGGGAAGCATGCGGTGATACAAGGAAGTCATTCATATCTTGAACCATGTCCCAGTTCCAGTCCTGCCGTCTGTTATTAACTGGAGCGATGTATACCAAAGTAAGTAAGTAGTTCCTTTGCCTTCAAAGGCCTGTTCACTTGCCCAGAAATTACGTAGAATAGTTGTCATCCAAGGACGCAGAAGTCAGGCATCTCCTTTTACAACTGCTATGGATTTCACTCAGCCCCAAGTTCTGGATACTGTGAGAGTGGCATAATGGTTGCATAAATTTTTTAAAGATGTTACATGCAAGCGCTCCTCTTAAGCGTTTGCAGCACATGGGTCCTCTAAGTAGTCAATAGTTTAAAAAGGTATCAGAGAGCGAACATGCAGACACAGCATTATCAAGACCTTCAGCAAATGGCATTTCATTTCCTCTTCTGGTGTAATCTGTCCCCACTGGGTGCTGCAGTCTGTGGGGTTATCCTGTTTCCAACCTCAAGCAGGCCACAATGGCAATGTCTCATATTCCGACATCCCTTCGGAGTTTAGGATTTAGTGTTCACAAATATCTGAATATATTTACATACATTTGTATGGGTTTTTTTGCTTTCATCCTCATGATGAATGGCTTTTGCATTAGGGACCTTTCATCAATGAGATCTTTCCTCCCATGAAATTTCTCCAAGCAACAAATGTCCTGCCTGGATCCGTGCAATTTTAGAAATGGTGCACAGGAGTGTGGATATTCAGTGTGGTATCCACTTCTTTCTAGATTGTTTTTGTTTTTTTAAAAAAACCACAAATGTCTGTGTTTCCAAGACAGTTTCAGTCATTTCTAGCTGCTGTCTTTTTAATAATTCTACACCAATTTGCAGTGCAGACTTGGAAACCTCTCATGTAAGGTGAATCTTTCTAATCTTGCATTCTCCATAAAACTATGAACCCATGCCCTTCGGGAGATGAAGCCAAATCAATACGGCTTCAGATCTGAAAGTAAATATCCAGAGAAACCATTTAGCAGCTTCATTGTTGCATTTATACAGTAAGTTGCTCTGGGGTAATGTTTTGTCATTCATTTTTACACTTGACAAATTTTAATGATCATATTGCCAGGATGGGTGTACTGTAAGATGTCATTAAACTCCTACCAGGTTTCCTGTTTGAAAACTGCCTTGTTAGGTCTATTTAACTTACAGCACATTTAACTATTAACAGGACACAATCAGCATTTTGATTTACAGTTGAGGGAGGAGAGAAAGAAAAAAAATATCTTGCATCTTGGGATTTAAAGATGTTTTCCTCCTTTTGTCTTGATGGTCACTGAGATTTTGTACATGGTTAATGTAGAATGGATGTCAGTTGTACATACATGCATTCACACACATGCACACACAAATGGCTTAGACATAACCACAAGGGGCACTGAATAAAGCAAGTAATTCACATTCTGAGGCTGGTCTTGCTGGCTTTTATCACTGTTCTCATATCAGGACTGCTAGTTTCAGCCCACTTGTAAGGCTCTCATTAATCTTAATTCATCCTCCATCTACCTTAAAACGTGCCTTGAAGTCATTTTTTTCCCAGCCCTTTTAAACCATGCTCAATCTCCCAGGCTAAAGAGAAATTTGTCAACCTCCTACAGCAACATCCAGTGTCTAGGAATATTTCAGCCTTTTGAGAAAATCTCTTTGGGTCTTCACATTGCTCCTTCTTCAGTCTTGTGTTTCTAGCATTCCCCCCAAAAGCCAGGACTGTTTCATTAATTACCAGCGTTGCCACCATTGCAATATAAATCTCCAGTCATGAGGGCTAAGTACAATTGTTTTAGAAAAGATGACTTGTCTCTGCACAGACTATGTCACTTCCTCATTCATCACCCTCAAGTGATCACAACTGAATTACTCCCCACCACTGCCACTCATTTTTCAGGCCTCTTGCTAATTCATGGAGGCTTGTTAAAATGCTGCAAGCAAAGGTGCCCTTCTGATCTTTCCAAACATTCACTAAATGGTTTGAATTTATTCATTGGACTGAGCTCATCCTGGGTCATGTCTCTTTTTTGTGTGTGTCTCATTGACTTTTAAATTTTCATTAATGCTGCAGCATCTTCTTTTGTTTGAAGCCAGATCTGTTGAGGAAAGTTACTGCTATGAAGGGAAAGGGGTGGAAAAAATCTACTTGAAACAACCACAACCACAGCAGAAACAAAACACGACAAACAAGCAATTAGCTTTGCACAGAGCCATCAGCAGCTTGGACTAGCAGGAGTTTGAATTTCGTCTTAGAAGCATTTGGGGAGCAGCTGGTTCCCCTTGAAAGCAAAGGGGATGTTGCTAGAGAAAGGGTTCCACTAGCAAGTCCTGCCTCTTTAATTTGACCTGCATTTTGAGTTCAACCCAAACAGCATTTCCAGAAGAGTGACAAAAATAAAACCGTTGTTCATGATGTGTCGCAAAGCTCCCGCCTGGCAACACTTGATTAGCTTAGGCTTCCAAGATTTCTTGCATTCTTGTTTCTCGTATATTGAATTTCAGAGCTGCAAGACTGAGGAGAGTCAGAGGAGGAAATGAAGAGGTCTCACAAGTCAATACAGGTTAGGGCAAATGCCAGTCTGATTGAAGGACTGACACAGTGCCTGCCTCCACTGCTGTAAAGGTGGGACTTGCAAAAACAGTGATATAAAGCAAACACCGTAAGCAACAAGCTCCTCCTTTTCCTGACCTTGTCACGCACTCTGCCTGTCACGGCGATGTTGAGAGCTATATTATTTAATCGTCTGTCCCAGAAATCCATGGAATGGAGAAAATTCAGAGGTTCCACTGGGAGAGAAACCTTTCTCAGCCTCCGTGTTGCTCTGACAGGCTTTCCTCATCCTGCAGTGGCTGCTTGGAAATGATGAGCATCTGCGTGGCCATCAAAGGCCATAAGCATCAAGGGCAGCAGGCAGAAAACAGCACCCAAAGAGCTGTTATAATTCTTAGCACCTCAAGACTGAGAGAGATTTGTAGCTTCCCTTTGTGTACAGCTGCTCCAATTCTGTGGTAGCTTCCACACAGACACTGCCCATCCCGAGGCAGAGCCCAGGGGACCAGGGGCGAAGCGGGCTGTGCTCCCCCCACACCTCACCTGTCTCCAGCCAGCAGCACTTCAGGGAGCATAGGCACAGTATAGTTATTTCTCCCTTGGTTTTGGGCACCAAAATCCAGCTTAATACTGAGAAGCCTTCAGCCAGCTCTGGTGTGACGTGTCCAGTATTTCCGTCCCTCTGTCCCTTCTCTGCTCCCATGGAGAGCATTAGGAGACAAGTTACTAGCCCTCATAACACGATTTATCTGTTTCTTAATGGACAAAATTCAAAATGTCCATTTCCAGATACTCTGCAACAGAATGCCACTAAGGGGACTTTCCTACAACATGGTAATGCTGGTGTCTCTTCCTAGCACATCCTTACACATAGCTGAGCCTCAGAAAGTATCCAGCCATTGAGTCACACTACAGCCGTTGAAAGCCTTGGTAGTTTTTGCCTTCAGATACTAGCTCTTCCTTTACAATAAAAGCAACAAGAAGACATTTTAAATAATTGTAATAGCTATGTCCAAGGTAATTACTCAGGATAGCTAAGCACCTCTTTCAGAAATGATATTGTGGGCTTTTCTTTTTTCACATAAATGTCTTTTGTTCAACTGATTTTTTTCCCCCCATAGGCCAATACCCTTGTCTTTCAAAATAGCTGATGTTTTGAGCATATTGCTGTTCTTTCAAAGTAAAACAAAACAAAACCGCATTCTCAACAACTTCTGTTAATGACTGAGCCTTTCATGCTTAAGGGGAAAATATTTGTAGCAAGTGTTCGCATGCCATAGTGCCAGCCAAAAGGCTTATATGTCTCATGAACTCATTACCAATTGAGCTGTTCAGATACAATTGTGTTCTAAGGGTCTAATTTGTGATCTGAAGGCAAAATTGCTGGGTTGTGAACATTGCAACTCCCCTTGAAATCCCACCCCACCACATCGGTGGGGTAAGAAGACGTCAGTGTGTGCTGTGTTGTGGTACTCAGCCCCTCCAGACAATCTCAGCAATGGACTGCAGAGCCATCCCCAGGGATCTCCTGGCATCTGCTCTTTGGAAAGCAGATCCATGTGGCTTTGAACACGGTCCCGTCCTTCTCAGGCATAGTAAGCACTGTTAGAGATGAAAGGATTATGGCAATGTTCCTATGAAACAGGGAGTAGCTTCTTTTCACCCCATACTAGATCCAAGCCCCGACTGGGATATGAGGGAATAGAGGAGGAAAGCTGGGACCCCCACAGTGTATTGGGCTCTGGGAAAGTTGTCGTTGTTGAGCACCTAGAAATCTGGTCCTAAATAAGGTGGGAAACTGGCATCTTCTGTAAATCTGGTGTCAAAACTTCTCTTCAAATGAAAAGTTTCAAATCCTATTGCCTGCTATAAATAACAATAAGGTCTGCTACACCAACTCAAGTCCTCTGAGCCTTGGCTAACCAGCAAACCCTTCTCAGGAATGGCACTGACTTGGAAGCAATCTAATAATTAAACTACTGACATTTCAAATGTGCAAAGACAGAGTGATTTTCCAATTTCCAGTGTGTCCCTCTCTAATTCAATATTTATTTAGGTGATACTCAGCTGAGTTAAGCAAGATGACTCCTTTAGGATCCCGTCTCTTCCCCAGGGTAAAAAAGTCAAGACCTGCTCTAACTTCTTTGAACATTCATGGAGTGTTTATAATATGTAAACACACCTTTATTCCATTATTTGGCACTAACAGTGTTTCCACAGCTCATTATTTCCTGCATGAAATAATGCTTAATTAGTGCTGAATTACAAGGGAATTGCTGTGGAACTACATAAGCCATCCTTGCAAATCCCCTAATGAATTCAATGTGATCGCTGCTATTGCATTGAATTCTAAATGGATTCATAATGATTAGAAACTTAAGGCATACCTGCCTGTTATTGATCAGTGTGTGACAACAGGATTTCTTTATAAACAGAGTCATGCAGACAACACGTTAATACCAGTATCTGAAGATTTTTAGTGCCTCTTGGGAAAGCTGGTGACTGTGGCATTTAAATCCAAGGCTACAGTGATAAATGAATCAAATCTTATTAGTTTTTCCCAGGCCTATTGGGGTTGCAAAGTTATCAACCCTGCTGAGTGCACAAATAAATTGAATTTAGGTTTTTGTACTGAAAAGAGGGATGATCTTGAATTTAATCAGAGGTACACAACATCCAGGTTCTTAGCTCAGGTACAGTGCATATGTTCACAAGACTGTCTCTCCACGAGTCTCATTCATCTGCCATTGTAGTCACATAGAAAGTTTCTCTCTGGTTTTGCTGGATGATGGATTGGATCCCAAGTTCACAAAGTTGCTCTGTAGAGATGACTTCACTCCTGAGATGGGAACAACTCTGCACTTCCCCATTGCAACCCTAAACTAGAACATGAGGAACAGCGATGTCTGTATCCACACACCATCCAGCCCCAGCTTTCACCTCTGCACTGTGAAGTTCTACCAACCTGGTGATGCGTGGAGAAGCATCACCAATCCCACAGTTAGGACATCTGCCTTCAGCGTAAACTGGGAAGAAACTTTGCCTGCTGTTTCAATACTGCCATTCATTATTTGTCCAGTTGTGCTTATGATCTTGGGGGAAGTATGTTGGGACTCAACATGCTCAGTACCTTCTTTCACTGGTGGGTTATTAACTTTCCCTTTCTGAAATTCCTGTTATCATAGTCTCCTGTGCACTGAATCCTGCAACCCTTGAAGCCAATGCCAAAACCACTACTGATTTCAGTAGGAATACTTTCAGGCACATTGGGGTGGTGTTTTTCCTCTCTTGCAACAGATCTTCCCGGTTTGTAGTATCCTTCAGACTTTGACATTTGGAACAGGTTAGGCTGACACAAACACTTCACTTTAATACCCACTATGTAAGATTTATTCCCACAGACTTATATTGGTCTGTGTTCAAATTAGCAGTGGTTCCAGGCAGTCTGCTTCCTTGGGCTATGCTGGCATAAATCTACTGACTCTGGGGGAGTTAGTTACTTCTGATTTTCACTGATAAATGCAAGAAAGGACTCAGCACTCTCCACCTAAAAGGCTTAGATTAGATTCCTCCTGGCCCCATTAATATCGCCACTGGTATTCTTCCTGTATTTCTTTTGCTGTGTATGTCAGTAAGTGCTTTCTCCCTGCCTTTTAAAATTCCTTTAACTATTAAGATAACTGAAACTCCTTTCCTTAAAGAATTCCTAACTGATCTCTCAGACTGAAATACACTCGAATGCACTTTGGAAAAAACCCTCTGTCCCTGAACTACGTAAAGGGCTATAGAGTTAGACAGGACAATCTGGGTCATTGAGTCTCATCCCTTGTAATCGCAGCAAAACATGTAATGGATGCTTAGTCCAGATTGGTCTACAGGACATCCCCTCCCCACAGACCACAAACCACAAAATGGTTCTTCTCTACTCAAAAAAGAACTCAGGATCATTCATGAGCCACTTATCTCCACAAAGTAAAAGCTACCTGAATTAAAATAACCACAGAGGATACACTGAAACACAGATTGTACTTACAAGATACTGTACTTTAGTGGGGCAGCACTGAAGGGATTGGGCCCACAGGAGGATGTTTAACACATCTGAGTCCAACGACCAGTGCATGCTAATGTGGTGGCAACGTCGGTGGCAGTGTAGTCATCGCATTGTCATTGGTCACAGGGACAGGCAAGAGAGAAGGGGGAAGAATGGATAAAAAGTTCCTACAACTCAGCCATCACTCTTACATGAGGTATTTGCAATGGGATCTCAAGCAAAGAAAACTTCCACACACCTCCTGGCCATAAAGTTGGAACTGGGCCTTGAATTTCAGTGCTCTAGGACTATCTCTGTTTATAATCACGCTCTCAATTATGGGCTGTGTTTGCACAGGTTGGCCTTGGCAAGATGCAGACAGTAATCTTCTTGGGTTCAAATGGGAACTTGCATCTGACTTGCATTGTGAGTACCAACAGTTGGGTAAAGAATCCTTTCCACATGCTTAAACCAGGTCAAGACGTAGACATGCTGTGTGTCGCTACAGGCAAATGTTGAGGCAATTTTACTCCCATATAACTTCTGGCAGACTTGATCTATTCCTAAGTCTCATTAAAATGGTTTGCTTCTGACATGTTCTGGTTTGCACTAAGCATTCAGTACTTTAAAAGTAATAACATGGTGGAATATCCTTCCCACAAGCTATTCTGCTCTCCTTCCAAGAGATGTAATCTGAGGCTGAGATCAGGAAGTATTCATGCCTTCTGAGCACCCTTCTGTTCAGTCCACATGCCCAGCAGCTACATAGACAAGGCCTGGTAATCACGCACATCTTAGAGATAAGTGTGTGAAGACATCAAGAAATGTGCACATTGCTAGTCTGATACAAGCGTGTCCTACAGAACACTGTCACTCTCTTGTTGTCTGGCGTGGATGCTGCTGGTCCCTCTCTGACAGCGTTGAATGTTTGACCTTTCCCAAATGGCTGTGCACATTTGACCCTCCCATGAGAGGTGAATAAGGTTGAATGCAAGTCTAATCCCTAATTGTGCAATATGGAGGATAATGAGTCTCAGCAATGGCAGGCAGTGACTTTAAGCGGTATGCATGCAAAATATGCAGCTACATTAACCAGTCAGGCAAGGAAGCAGAGACATTTCCTGAGGTGGGAAACATATTGAAATGCTAATAGACCCCGGCAGGTATTGTTGGTCCTTTGGGGAAAGATACCTAGGAGGAACTTCTTAATTGTGTGTTCACCAGATCCCTTCAGCAGATCAAAAGAGAGTACTGATACGAGCAAATAAACTTTGATATGTGCCTTTCGCTACTGGTACTAATTGGAAGGAAATTCCCTGGCCTGTGGACCAACGCACTTAATTTAAAAACATTGGAAATGTTAATTGAATAAGGGGGGAGGGTTGATTAGAAGCATGACCTCATGTCTAAAATGATAATGAGGGCTCTTGACACCTGAACAACAAAAGGTCATGAGAGTATAAACAATGAAATGAGAAAGAACCATCAGCTAGAGCCCAGACAGTGACATATGAGTCTCATATGAGAAAGGCTGTTGGGCAGAGAGGAAACTGCCAGCTTCACAGTTGAGACAGAGTCAAGCACACTCTAAAATGGAAGACTTGTATTCTGTACTCATGCACTCCCATTCACCTTTGTTAGAGTTTTGCCCTAAATGCTCTGATTTCTGCTCATCAAGAACCATTGGGTCCTTTCTTGTGCAACCTTGTACCTGAATTACTTGGCAATGTACAGGTCAGAGAAGATTACCCCCATGATGAGGAGTTAGGGAGGCTGAGAGATAACCCTCGGATAACCAGCTGGAAGGGGTATGCAGAGATATGCAATCTTCTCCTACTTAGAAAAGGTCATTCCCTCGCCTTCAGCAAGGAGAGTCCCATAATTAGGTCAATAGCTGGATTTCTGCTTGTTGGGAGAACAAGACTTGGGGGTATATCTCATCTCCTTGACAGAATGGAGTTTATGTCTCATATACAGACATGCAGCTGGAGCAAACCAGAAGAGAAGGCAATATATGCATTAGTTTTGAACTTCATTCTGGGCAATAATTCCCTACATAAAAACTGTGTTTGCAAACTGCTGAACTTCTATGAAGTGTATATTCTTTCTAGATTTCCTTTTATCTCTCCTCAGACACCTCTGTTACAATATTTACAGAGGATGTTTGGAACATATAAAAAGAAATCATGAGGAAAGATGCTTTTTTTTTTCCCCAGAAAACAGTTCCAAGACCAGGGAAGGGCTGGTTTTCCACGTCAGTCTCATCATTGCTCATGATGGACTGCATCTTAAATTCCAAGATTTGAACTCAACTGACTTTGTTAGTCATGTGAAAGTACACTGACAGTGTCCATTAAAGCTTTGGTTAGGCCAAAGCCATTTGAGGATGGGTTTTGGGTTTGGGGTTTGTTTTTTTTTTACCTGTTGGGACATGTATAAATAACAGTAGAAACCCAAACAAGGTTGAAGTAGAGAAAGGGGTATACCTCATAGCTCAACACCTTTCCACCTGAAGAGTCTGTCTGTGAGATGAGAAGTTTGTATGAACTCTTCAATATTCCTGGGCTTCCCAGCCTCATTTTCAGTACTGAAGCAGCAGTACAGTGTGGTGAGAGAAAAGTTCAATGAGTGGAGAGATGATGTGTGGAACTGCTTTGAGAATTTGTGTTTGGTTTGTAATTTCCCACACAGAGATTATGTTTGCAAGCTTCTGAACCTCTATCAAGTATATATTCCCTTTAGAGTTTCACTCTACCTCTCTTCTGAAGTCTCTGTTATTATATTCTCAGTCTTGTTTGCAGTCTTCAGATTCCATTTACAAATTCTTCCAGCCTTCTTCCTCCTTTATTCTCAAACCCTATTAATATCTGACCTAAAGTGCATTCAAGTCTCACTTTTTCCTTCATACATACTTTACCATCACTGCCTTTCACTCTAATGGCAATGCAAGAAAGATTTCTTAGCTGCCTTGCTCTTCTTTATGCAGTTAATCAAACTTCTCCTGATAATTCCCATTTACTGTTATATTAAGTTAAAATGATTTGCAGATTTTTTTTTTGTCTCCATTTTGACGATCCGTAGTCCTGCATTGCCAAAACCTCTCCTATTTCTTGCCAGGTTATTATGCATATTGAATTAATTTAATGAAATACACTGTATTCCCCTGATTTTTTTTTCAAAAAGCAAAAAGAAAGAGAGGAAGGAATGAGGAAAAATAGTTGGAAATTGGTTAAATGCGACAGCAGATACACTTATAGTAATCAGCATGTAAAGCTTAGTACAACTGTCCTCTCTCTTAGCTTCCTTAGAAGGCTGGCAGACTTTAACAGTTCCCCAGGAATGAAGCTGTACATGGGTAGATTCTATACTTTCAGGATATGCTGTGGGGGTATATTATTTTAAGCTAAAAAAAAGGTATTTCACTTCTGCATCTCCTATGGAATCCCAGAGAACTTGACACTTTCACAATTCAGAACATGCTGAAGGAAAGCATTGGTCAGGGTGGCTCCATGACTCATTTTCAAGCTGAACCCATGCTGGTTTATACTTGGCCCCCAAAGCTACTGCAGCCAGCCAAAGCGGAGTCATATCTGAGCCCTTAAAAGTGGGTATTGTCAGTAGGAAGCCTGTCACTCACATATCAGAGCTGAGGGGGCCAGGAAACGCACTCCAGACATTGGCATCCAACTCGCACAACTGCCCAGCAGTCCCCCATGTGAATCTGGATTCTATGGGAAAATGAAGGGAATGAGCAAACGGAGCAGAATAAGCAGTGACAGTAACAGAAGAAAATTAGTATTGTCAATAAATCTCTCTGCCAATGTGGTTCCTAATTGATTGCCCATGTCTTAAAAATGTAATTACTGAGTGTACTTGTACCATGGATGCATGTTTAAAATATTGTACTTGACAAAGATGTTAGCAATAAGCTGCTCATGTAGCCACTGGAAACAACCCTAATATGACAAGCTGGGAGTGGGAACAACAATGCTGTGAAAGTAGACATCATCTCACTGAACCTCTCTCCTCCTGGGTCTGGATTCTTTTGGTATGGTGTATTTCAAAGGATCCCAAATGCCAGAATGATGGGTTTATTTTAAAAACCTTGAGTGACGGAGGGCTCCAGACCTTATTCTTTATAATAATAAATTATAATAAAAGAAGCATTCCCAAATGGGGAAAAAGCTGTCTTAGAAGAGGGATGATTTGTTTGAACTAAAAGCTAGAAGTAGGCTGGGTTTCCTTGAGCTGTGGAATGCTGTTTTGTTCTTCACCCACCCCTGCAATCTCATGCCATGCTGCCCTGCTGCAAAAACTAGATACCAGATCTGATACTGGACAGGAAACAACCCCAGGTTTAACTGGTTGCAGTTGTGGATGACCAGTTCAGAGCTCAGACGAAATGATGGAGAAACATGAGGCTGCAACACCCTTGAAAAGAGGAAGACAGAATCAGGAAAACACATTAAGGGTCAGTTTTTCATGATCTCAGCTCCTCCTTTTGTTTCAATGCATTCTGTGAAGTTCTTTGGAGGCAGGGCAGGGGGAGGAAAAAAAAAGCATGTCAATGTAAAGGCAAGAAAGACTAGCCCAGACAGTTCCAGCCAGTGTTTTCCTTCCAAACTCATGATGCCAGCTGTGACTGTAATTTCTCTGTAAGATTTTGCTAATGATAATCATTGAAAACTGCCAGTCTAAATTAACAGACTCTTCTTCTCATAACCCCTCAATGCATCTACAGTGGTCAGCCACAGTAGGAGGCGAGGTTGCCCTCCTTACCATGTCCAAAACCAACAGCAGTGGCTACCTGACCCCCTACCAAGCTGCCTCCACTCTCCTCTTCCCTTGCCACTGTAAATCTGAACTACCATGGGGGAAATAACAGTGCTGCATTCTCTTTTCAGCTGCTGAAATCGCTCAGTCACCACTCAACCCTTCAAACAGTGGAGAGGACCCTCCTGATACACCAGCCCTACAACCCCCAGAGCACTTTGCGAGGATCCCGAGAGGACCCCCATTTGCACAGACTGCTCCCCCTCCAGTGATGATGCTGATGTTATCGTCCCCTTCCTCCCCTCAGTGCTTACTGCAAATCTGGTCTTTGTACTCCTTAGCCTGGCTCTGATAGTAGGCTGACATTTTTACAAGAAAATTTTTCTGCTGATTGTTGTGGAAAGGCCCTGTTTTGTCTGAGGCACTGTCTCCAGGGAGAGTGGCAAGAACCCCGTTGGTGAGATGTTTAAAATTAGACAATAGGCTGTTCAATGTACAAATAAGGACTAATCTTGCCCCAACATGGAAATAGGTTAAATGATGGAACCTCTTCTGCCTGCAACTGCTCTGAATCTGCCTAGTGCTCTGTTCCCCTAGACTGTGCATCCTCCCAGATGGTGATCGGAGACGAAGCTGACAACAGCTGCAAAATGGATTAACCGAGGTCTTGAATTATTTTTGTCTCTCAAATTAATCACTGCTTTGTAAAAGACTTTGTGGGGAACTGAATGCTTGAGTAATCCAGCCTCTTCCAGAATGTTTTATGGGGTAGGAGCATTTGCAAATAACTATGAACACACACACACACACAAAGTTATGGGTTTGGGGAAGTCCCAAATGTATTCTTTTTGTCCTCATGATCTACATCCTCTTCGCACCACTTTGTTCTGGTTTTCCTTTCACTGCTTTCCAGGATCTCTGGGCTGACGTGCCCTGTGGCAGAGAAGGGAGGTACTGTGCAGTAAGAGGTAGAGTTACCAAAAAGCCTACGTAATCATTATGGGCTTGCTCTTCAGCAGGACTAATTCTTCAAAGGGTAATGACATTATCAGAGTTACACTGCTTATATCCAAAAGTAGAAAAGGTCCTGAATGGCAAACAGCAGCTTTTTGCTTTGTTTAAATAAATAGCTTTGGCTTAATGACCTCTAAAAATGTTACTAATCTCTTTCAAGTATTTTCCTTCAAGGGAGAAATAAGTCCTGTTAGGAAATTAGCCTGGGTGCCAATCACACTATGGTTCTTGTTTACATGGTTGTGTTTAGTTTCATCTTTACTTAACCGGTCTTTGGTGACTTATCATTGGTTAAATCCTATGAGATCACCTTAGGAATTCATTGCAATTCAGCACAGGAATCTAGCCCCATACACTGCAGGGCTATTTCTATCTTACCTGCATTTTAATGGCTCTTCCAGTCCATCACGCCTTAGACTCTGCAGCCCTTCCCACCAGACATTAGCACATTTTGACCTCAATTTGAGAGGAAACAAAGTGCTGCAAATGATTTTTCCATGACTAAAGCACCAGATAAGGTTTTACAAATGGAAAAGTGAGTTGCAGAGCACCATCTGTGTTACAGCCTCTGTTTAAAAAAAAGAAAAAGGAACAGCCAGCTACTATAGGCTGTCCCACTCCTTCTGATGCTGCCGCACGTTGCTTTGCAAGATTCACCTTCTTCCAGAAGTAATGATTAAAAATTACCACTCAATTTTTTAAGATGAAGAGGTTAAAAAAAGCAGCTGGTATGTTACAGAGGATATTCCCAGCAGAGTCGTTAGGCAGGTTTTCTGCATACTTGAGCACCTATTGCTTCATATATAACCACTTGCAGCCATCCAAAACTCACAGGTTGCCTATTACTAGACACAAAAAACCATGATGAGCATTATTGCTCTTGCAGGTTTTGCCACTGACTCAGTGCATAGGCTGAGCATAGAAGCAGCAGCATTTTGTTGTTGGTGGCACAGTTCTGGAGGCTGTATTTATCACTGAAGAGACTTGATGACTTGTACGGACATTTACATTCACATCAAATCCCAATATATTCCCGGGAGGGGCAATGGTTAACTCCAGCGTCCTTGACAAATACGAGCAACATCATGTTTGTGCCAGGGTAAATTTCTCCCTCTGGCATTTTCTGCTTCCAGTCCTTCAGTGTTGGGCAGTCTGGCTTGTTCACTATTAAAAGTGGAGCCAGGCAGGAAACTCAGAACTTCTTGAGATTTTTATTATTTTCCCTCTTTGTTAACTGAGATATTTGGAAATTTTCTGTGGAAAACAAAAGAGTGAAAATAGACCCTGGCAGTGCTTTGTTCTTATTCACATTTGGGCTTTTAATCTTACATCTAGTTTAGCATCTTACTTCTTTTGTCCAGCAAGTCCATGTGCTCCTGACAAACTTTCAAAAGGAAAATTTCATCAAATCTTGGATATGCCTGTGAAAAGAAGCTTCAATCAGTTTGTATTTTCATCAGAGGCACCCTTCGACTAGAAGTAAAAAGATATTCTGTTGTGGTTTTTTAAACTTGTAGAGCGATTATACATATTTTGGATTTATGATGTTTTCAAAAATCTAAAGTACCATTCTGTTACGATTTCTAGGTGATAAGCACAACAGAACAAATTCAGGGGCTCCTCTACTTGCTTGTCAGCTGTAGGAAACCATTCACTATGAGCGAACCACATTTTGTGTGGTTTTAGTATTAATATCCAACAAAATGTCAATGCAAGAGTTAAATTGCTATTCTACAGAGATTTTATTTTCTCTTAGATTTCAAGAATAAAAATCAAGTTCAGACTATGCAAAGGTCTGTTGGCTTAAGTTCTTGTTAAAAACCAAGACAGGACTGGAAAAGCATCACTGGATTCAAGTGAATGTGGGCTGGCTTCTCTCACAGCTGACAATCTCTCCACTAGTTTGGCTTTTGATTTGCAGTTCTCTGCTAAAGAGAGATTGAAGAAACCCCCAGGCCCACATTGCTCACTATTCTTCTCCCAAGCCAGCAAAGAAAGCAAAACTTCAAAGCCTTATAAATCTGTTATTAGTTATGAAGATAATGATAATCACGCATATTACAGAGGTGCCTGTGGGATAACTACGACATGGCCTCTTACTGCTACGAAGCAGCAGATGGCCATTGCCTTGGAAAGGCTGTAACCCAAGTGGGCAGCGGAAAACCACATTGTTATTCTAAGCTTTCTTTAGAGATGTGTCTTTGAGTTAAGAAATAAATCAATCACTGCAGAAGCTCATTCTGAACCAGGAGTCTAGCACAGACAGCCACAAGTAGATCCAGATTTTTTCAGATAAAATCCAAGTTTTGTTGGAAAACATTTGTTTCTTGAGATGACATGGATTAACAAAACTTGCTGGGTTTGATGAACTTCGGTCAAGTCCAGTGCAAGAGTCCTGGCGGCCTGTTGGGTTTGCATCCATCGCAGAATGGAGAACCAAATGCTTCTGATTACCTGCTCCATGTTGTCCGCTGATGGATCATAGTCACACTGGGGGTGTGGGTGATCTCTCTGAATCAGATCAGTGAAGCTGTCTTTATCAATCTTGCTTTGGTGCTTCAGGGCTCATAAGTGATTTTTATTTGATTTTTTTAACCTCACTCTGATTCAAAATGCAAGGAGGAAGCATTGGTTTTCCAGTCACCCTAACCATGAACTTTGGTGAAAAGGTTGAGGGAGCAGCGACTTCTTGCTGACCCTGATGCAAAAAAAATGTTGTAATGGCAACACTGCAGCCAATGTTTACTCACCGTCTTGAATCAAAATGGACATGAGAATATGTTGTGATTCTTGTTGAAGAAAGCTACTCTTATAAAAGAACCTAGAAATCCAAAAATCCACAATTTTGTAGGCATTTGCAATTCACATCTAGAGCCAAATCCAGTGCTTGGACTCTGGCTCATCTGTAATTTATCCACAATAGCTGAAAGCAATTTTCTTCATTTGAAATACACAAGGATGTTTTTCTCTGGCTATAAAAGAGGTGAGGTACCTGGATTAGAATTAAGATTATCTTGGTCAGGAAAAAGGAGGAGTTGTGACAGCAGGGGAGTGAAGATGAACAGGACTGTGCTATCTCTCCTGGTTTGTTTACAAGTCTTGCTATCAGTCATCAGCGCCTGAAGCTAGAGGAAGTGTGGGCTTCAACCAGCTCTTTAAAGTGTAGATTGAGTTACTCCCATTGTTGATGTTCGATGTGGATCATTTAATTCATTCTGCAGAAAATGTGAAAATCATGTGGCTACAGCAAGTTAGCCCAACAGCAAGTTGTCTTGAGAGCTTAGTTTTCTCTCTTTTATTAGGAAGCACTGGAACATATCCCAGTGGCTACATCAGTGGCTCCACTAACATTTCTGGCAGAAAAGGAGTAACTAGTGCTTCATGCTGCAGGGGTTTCAGATGGTATATTCAGTAGTTCCAGATGACACACAGATGATACCAAGTCTGCCTGTGAAAATGCTTAGAACCACTCAATGTCAAATAAAAATTAATGTTCATCACTGTTTTTCCCTGCAGATTAAGAAATTTAACCATTCAGACTAGAGATCAGGTTTACAGCGGGTATTGCCTGGTATGGCTTGAATGACTGAAGTAAATGTGTCATAGACTAATTTGCAGTTCTCCAGTTATAACAGTCCCATCTCCTCTCCCTCAAACACAGCTAATAACCCAGTGAAAACAATGTTTGAACTATAATAACAATAAGCATGCTTTTTATCAGAAGAAACAAAGAGACTTTACGCTTCTTCCTCTCCTTCATTTAGATGCTACAGTACTGGCATCATTTGTGTTCCCAATTCATCTGTCCAAAGAGTTTCAGCACAGTGATGGAGGTACAACCAGGGCCACCTCTGCAGCAAAGGAATGAGAGGAGATGGAGCTAAATGGGAAGTTAAAGCCTCTCCTATGGCTATTGCAGTGAACAGGACATGGGTCTAGTCACTGCAGGGGAACAAGAAGTCACTTGGCAGCTCTTCTGTATGTGCCTGTGCTAATGTTGTTGTCCTTTGGCAAAGGAGATGAAAAAAGATACGTGACCCTGACCCCCAACGGGGAGTTCAATGCTCTCAGCAGAGTGTTCTGATATATCACATACGGTACACACTTTACCAAATTTCCAGTAGGTTCTCATTCAGATTTATTCTTCTGCCCCAATGCAAAGGTCAATCTGAGCTACAGAGGTCCTGGAGTTCTCACCTCCACGTGTTTGAGACCTACTTGTCAATATTGGTTAGTCTAAGAAAATGTGCTGCCCAGAACTAGGGGGCACAAATAAGAGGGTTCCAGCACTACCATCTAATAAGTTCCCAGATGCTCAAAAATAGTAGAAAAATCCTTGTTTTGTACTGTGGTTTGCATTTTCTGGTGGAAAATCACATTAAATAATCATTTTCATGGAACATGGAAAATTCCACCTGCAGTACATGTGTTGTATTATTGCAGAAGAGGGAAATCCCAGATATTGTTTACAGAAAGAGAGAGCTTGTTTATTCAGCATTGGCCAGAGCTGGCCAACCAGCCTTAAAATAAAACTGTATGTGAAATGCTTGCAGGAACCAAAATGATTTACTATCAAAATTATCTGTTCATTCAGTAAATTCAGCTAAACCTTCCAAATACAGCCTGCAGTTTGATTAATGGAAGAAGCTAGAGATCTGGGCTTTAGCTGGGATTCAGTGTATTGCTGATCACTTATTTTTGATGGATGGGAGGGATGGGATGTCTCTTTCACAAGAGGAGAAGGCAAAGCATCCTCTTTGGTAGTTCCATAAAAGAACATCCCAGGGCAAGTGAACAGACAGGGTCATTTCTGGCGTGATGCTAAGTACTCTGTGAGGGCTGTTGCTTTCAACAAGCACACTACCTTTTTACCGGATGGGAAGTAAGGGGTAACATATACTTGATTTTATAGCTATGCCAGAACTCTGCCATCAAGTTATAGAAACTGACAACCAGGGTGTATGAACTCTTATGGACTCTGCTGGAGTCACTCACCTAAGATTTCATCTCACAATACATTTAGCTTTGTCTTTATGACTGTCCCATAAAATACTCCTAGGCAGGAGTTTTTCTCTCACCTTGATTATTCAAACATCTTCTTCCTGTTGCTTGTTTTAATATGCTTTTCATTCACCTCTCATCCGTTCAAAACTTTTAGCTGTAAACGTTCTTCGGTGGCCCTCTTTGTTTGGCCACATACCTTTAATTTGGTGTTTCAAGACCACATGAAAGGGAGGTTATCTCACCTTTTTATTTATTTACTTACCATTTTTTGAGAAAAAAACCCCACAGGCTCAAGGTGTTAGAGCATTTTTCAGATTAAATCATAATGTGACCTCAAAATGCTGCAGAGGTCAGGACCAGAGCAAGCTAGTCTTGAAATCCCCATACCCTGGTCCAGCATTCATAATCTGACCTTTATAAATAAAAATGTCTTGAAAAAAGAAATCAAGGTTGATGGAGACCATTATTTGTGAGGTTTGGAAAGACAAAGTTTACAAAATTCATCTTGCTCAGCCCCTGCACTTAAGGACAATCCTGTTAGGAGCATATAAAGCTGCTTTACATTTACTCCTCACAATCATCACCTTTGTTGAGGGAGACCGAAGAGGTTGTGAACCTGTGAAGTATTGCAGATCTACGGCAAGATGCTTTTTTTTCTTTCTGCCTGACCTAGTGAAAATGCCTGTAGTGAATTTTCACCTTGATGCCTCCCTGTTGGAAGCAGCCAATTGAGGAGCTTTCCACAGAGCCCATTTGCAAATGGCACAGTGTCTTGCAGCACCCTTCATTAAAAAATGTTCTGCCATGCATTTGGCATGCAGAAGGGGGCACCTCAGCAACTGTATGTACGTTGGCTCTCTGTGACAAGCATTTCAGGCGACCATGCAGGCTACATGCAAGCCACCCACCAAAAATACATGTCTCACACCACAGGTTTATGTTCTCCATTTTTGACAACTCAGAAAGAATCAGGCCCCTGGCATGCCTGTCCATATACCACAGCTGGGTTCAAAGGGGGTAATGTCTCACATTTTCTGGGCTAGAGCCAATTTTTGGTCTTATTATAGGGTATTTGCAGTAGGCTAGGATTTTCATCAGCAGCCAGTCAAGCGCAGAGCAGGTCCCCTGGGTGGCAGCCAAGATAGCATTAACTCAAAAACCTTGTCATTTCAATTTTTCCTATGTTTCCATCTACGTGCCTGTGTTTTAAATCTTGTTGTGTTTTAAATCTTGCTGAAGTCTCACCTTCTCCTTTCCAGGCTGTTGATGGGCTTCTAGCATGATGCAAAGCCCAACCACTGCCAAGGACCAGTGGCTCAGGGAGGTAGAGCCAGCTCCAGGGCACATGCAGATTACTCTGTGCCTCAAGACAGCCAATTTGGTCTATGCCAGGCTGGTTGCTTCTTGATGCTGAGAGGGGGGACCTGGGGTGTGCTGGAGTGGAGGCTATTCTGGGAGGAAAAGGGTGCCCAGCCACTTCATGTCCCACTCCTGCTCACAAAAGCAAGCTCTCCTCCCAGCTCCACCTCAACCCTCCCCATAGCCAAAGCACCTCTTGGAGCTGAAAAACTCAGTTTTGCCTCCACCCCTGAAAAGCTTAGGTCAAGTTTTGCCCTGAGGCTACCAAAGGGAGCGAGGCAGGCACCTACTGAAGTTGAGTTGCAAGTCAAGGCACTATCTGGCAGTCATTCTCCCAGTACTGATTTCAGCCAGCATGATTAACTCTGAGCAATTCTGTTTGTACACAGCAAGTCAGTCAGATGTAGCTGCAGAAGGAGGTTATCTTTGTGCAATTGCTTTCAACGTCCAGCAACAGAATCAGCCGGTGCTGAGTCATTGATCACCCTAAACCACCAGTGACCAGGGTGGTCTGATTCCTACACACGGTCCATCCAGATTTAACTAATTACACGTTTCTTATTATCTGCCGGCAGCTGATAATTCATTCCTAACATATCTGTTTCTGAAAGATCATTGTAATAGTTGCAGTGCCAAGCTCCAGTCAAGATGCAGAAAGGACGAAGCAGCTGGGGTCCAAATACCTATATTGTGAAAATTGCCTTTTCAGGATTGTGAAACAAACATCACTTCCACCTGGAAGTCAAAATGCTGGATTTTTCTTCATAAGTGAAGATGTTCCATATTTAGGAAGGTTAAAGAGGTGACGGACAGAGTAAATGTCTCTATGTAATATCACACAAAGAAGCTGTGGCTGCAATTAGTTTACTGTAAGAGCCAAATGGCAAGGCTTTATATTGTGTTGGTTTTCTCCTCGACTGTGCTATCAAGTGGTGTGTGAGGTGTAAATACTTGGGGTCTGACTCTGCGCTCCTTACTCAGCTGAAAGTCCATCAGAGGCAGCAGGAATGGTGCCCTAGCTAAGAATTTCAGATTGATTTTCAAAAAGTTGAGCTTGCTGCTGCTAACTGATTATGCAGTATTAACTCCACAGTTCTCCCTGTGAAAAAGATAGGCACTGAGACCCCCATTTCACAAGCATGAAAGAGCAATAGAAAGCAAGTTTCTCTGTGGTCTCCGCTGCCATAGAAAACACAGGTTTGTATTGTGCTGGGTGTTGGTGCAAGTCAGGTCTCAAAATCTAAGCCCTCCTCAAGCTCACCCTTGAAGGATCTATCTGGAAAGGGAGAATCCAGTAACACTACAAACCCTCATGCAAGTCCCATTCTGGGAAGAGTGGCCACTGGCAGGATCACACCGTCTTCAACAGCAGGGGTTAATATAAAAGCATACAGTAGAGCCGTCTTTTCAAATTAGTATTTCATTCCTAAGTGCCCTTTGGCACACTACATCACAGAACAGAGATGACATTTCTATCCTTGCAAATGTGCTGCGCTCTCCTAATCAGGATGTGTTGTGTCGGTGTTGCTGGCTGGTAATACAGCCTGGCCTACTGCAGCGATCTCATTTGTAATATCTTGCCATCCCAACGGCAAGCCACAGAGATTTTTAAAGAGGGCTGTATTGATAAGGAAGGACTATCTGGTAAATCTATCATGTTTCAAGCACACTGAAATATGAAATGTAACAGGGACTAGGAACAGCTTTTAACTAGGGCACTAAACTGTTTATATGTATAGACAAAACTCCTTTTGTTGATTTATAGTCTCATTCATCCTATGTTCTTCGTAGCACCAAGGGTGATGTAGCAGATTACTCCATTCCCCTACCATCTTGCACACCTCAGTTTAGCATTTCCTTCATTGTGCTGGGTTTTGGAGCAGTACAGTAAAACACATAACTGACAGTTAACTTGGGCCCTACTCTAATGCTGATGCCAGAAGAAAATGGTTTTCAGTGTCTCCAGTTATCCCAGCTGAGTGTAATAAGAAAGGAATCACCCACTATGTTGAGACCACAACCCAAGGAAGATTTCAGTGGTTTGCGTTAGGATTTGGAAACAGCCTGGGAACTGGGTTAGTGGAGGGTGAGGCGAGGCCTGTGCATTAGCTGGATTTGCATGAAGGTTAGTGGACTCACATTGGACTGTTTGGGTTTTGCTCATCAGTCAAGAGTTACTCCCAGCTTCAGCACTGTATTGATCTTCAGGCAGAAGGTCAAGGATGACTGCAAACAAGAAGATACTTAGCATATGTGGTAAAGCTCTTTTAAGGCATCATGGATCTGCTGCATCTAAGCATGTTTCACCAGCTGGAAGTAGACAAGGAAGCTTAGAGCTTTCAGATATGTGAATACCTCAAATTGTTGATGTTTCAGATTGGTTATGAGTTTCTTGAACAACCTGCCTGAACATGTTCAGCTCTTTGAGACTGGATAGGGAGTGCTACATAACAGTCAATCATTGGTGGGAAAATCCATTGGGGGCTATTAAATGCAAATAAAGAGCTGACCCAGTCCTTCCCCTCTGCTAGTCCACAACTATGAGTGCTGCAGACAGCAGACAGCTCCTCACATTCTCTCTAAATAACATCTCTTACCTCCGTTGCCTATATTATCAAGCTGACACTCGGCCCTAAGGAAACCTCACAACCCTCTCCAGAAAAGGAAGACATAGCAGGGGAAAACACAAAGAAACCAAATGATGTCAGGAGAAAAAAAAAAAATAAATACAGGGAAAAGGTGGACGGGTCATATGTCTGAAAAATAAAAACAGAAAACCAGCAGGATACACAGGTCAGAGTGACCCCAATATTTCCCCCATCGCTGCACAAGTCCAGGGAGCTGGTGGACACTGACCAGACACTGGGCTTGGTGGAGCTTTGGCCTGACCTTCTGTAACCTTTCTTGAATTCTTTTTGATAAGTGAGGGGATGTACAAATCAGAGAAACTGGTATGTTAAGAATGGCTGATTTCCCACTAGCATCATTAATACCTAGGTCAAAAGGAAAGACTGAGACTTGCTTCAAGCCTTTAGGGAACTCTATCCACAGCAACTGGTCTTCAACAGTCAGACCTTGTCCTCCCTCTCTCTTCTCCAGAGCATAATATAACATGCATGTGAGTGGGTAGGAGGAGTTACAAAGAAAGCTATTAACCCTAAAATAGAAGTCAAAATGCAACATTAAAGGGAAAATATGCAGCATTCAGAATAATGTTTTTTATTATTGAAATGGAAGAAAATTTTACAAAGCCAAAGATGGTAAAAAGAACGAAGCATTGTTTGGTGTCACCAATTTCTAGTTAACATTTCTACATTGTCCCCATATGTGTGCCATCTGCAACACTGCTGTTTGGCAGCAAATACAATAAACATAACCAGACACCACAGCATGCTTTGTGATACATGACAGAGGTACCCAAGAGACTAGCAACTTTAGGTTACAAGTCATAACCGGTGCAAGCCTGTCTCAGTAGTGAAAGGTATATATAGGCTTAAGCAAGGCTTCCTCTTGCAGCAATTTAGACTGTCTCAGGTCCCCTGTGATTGCCTTGGAGATATCCACCAGCAGCCTACAGTGCTGACAGGGAATTTAAGCTTGTGTAACTGACATTTTTGAAGGCTGGCAGGGAATATAGTAGTAAATGGTTGGTCATTCTCACATGAATTTACTTGCCAGAGAGCAAGTATTACATCAGCTCAGACCCTCTGGAAAGTCTACTGGGGACAGAATCTCCTTTAGTCTAACCTAAATGTGCTACATGGGGGAATTAAAAACCTTGGTATACTCAGATTTTCATCGAAAATTGGCTCCATATCTATTCAAAATTTTGGATTTGGAGCCTGCTACATAGTTTTGATGAAGTGGCCCTGAAATCAATGAGCCAGTATAGCAAGTTCCTGGGTTTTGAATTGAATTCCTCTTATGAAATACAAAAACCTAGTGTTTATTGTTACTTAGAAACAGATCTTAGTTAAGAGTTACCCATTCATCTGCCTCCCAAATTTAAGCTGTCCAGATGGAAGTGCTCCTAGGGAGTGACCCTAAGCTGGGTCACTAGGGCAATATTTTATAAACATTTTGGAACAGTACAGAAAGGTCATTTCCTCATTGCAGTGAGAAGAGCAGTAGATGTCTGATGCAGTGGTGAGAGTATTTAAGTGAGATTCAAAAGATCTGGGCTTCGCTCAAGATCCCTTTTCATAAGTCACTATACTTCTTCACATTTTGTTTTTTCATTATATATTATTAGACAAATGTCCTTTTTATACATGCCTTAATAACCTGCCTTGAAAACAGAAAAATCTTGATCTTCCTGTAGCGCAGTTTCTAGCAACACACCGGACTGTTGTTTAGCACTCTCTTACAGTGCTGTTTAGGAACTGACCCCAAAGCCTGTGTTTGCTCACTTTGTCAGAACAGAGATTTATAGTGCGTGTTCTTCCACTAGAGTGAGAGAGTCAAGACTTCCCTACAGAAACTGGATTTCCCTTGAGGGTTTCGAATCCAAGTACAACTTGACCTTACTCACTGTCTGACAAAAATACTGCTTGTGCTACTTTGTTTCTATGACATGTATTGAGAAATGCTGTTATAAACTCAATATTTCAGGCTGTGTGGATTGCTAAACCTCTTAATTTTTGGATTATAACAATTGGAAGAGAGTTTTTTTGTACTCCACTTGTCTTCTTCCATGAATAGCCAGAATCCTGAAAGCTGTTGTATTTTTCATGAACAAAGAAATTATTTTGTCCAAACTCGCACCTGAAGTTTTGTCACCTGATCTTTCTGGAGGGTTACCCCACTCAGCTGCAGTAGTAGAGTGGATATGTGATACCTTGCTAGTCCAGAAGGTCTATACCTAGGTTATAGGAGCACACAAGAGGGTTCTTGCCTTGAGCTGACTACCATGAATACATGGCAACAGATTTGTTTTAGTATGCATTTTCTTGAAGGTAATTTTTCAACCATCATTGTTGCGGTTTGTAGCCATTTTTTTTTCTAAATTCCCAGTCCGTTGTTTAAAGTATAACACTTTGCCTGACCCTCCGTTATAGTAAACATATTTCTAGGAATGTTCAAGAAAATCGTGAGCTTACTCTGAAGCAATTGAATAAATGCCAAGGCTGAGGCCAGTTTCCAGTTTGTGGGGAGCCCTGATGTGACCAATCATGGCAATTCCAATGCATGCTGTAATAGGACAGTAGACAGTAGAGTTAAGTACTGTATTGTGCTGCACTAATATTCATTCATACCTTGTTTGCCTAGATGTGACATGTTGGCAGGGGTTCTTCATTCTGGTCAGTATTGGTGAAATTCCACTTTCAGTATCAAAACAGCCTCTGATTTCAGCAGGACCAAGATTTTGTGAGTTTTCTTGCATGGGACATGGACCGTATGCCTTTGATGGAAATGAAAATATCATTAGAGTTGCAGGCACATTCTTCCACCTTGGGCAAAGGTACAAAGAATTTCCTTACCATAGATTATTCCAAGAAGCTTTATAAGTAGTTCTCAAGTCTCTGAAAGTGCTGAGTGGGCTTCCTGCTTTCAACAATCAAGCCTCAGGTCATTAGACTCAGGTTAGTCTTACACTGTAAAGGAGAAAAATCCTTAACCCCCAGCGTGGACTTACTAATTCAGTAAGTTACTTCTTGGCAGTGTACACATCACTTTTCCACCCTAGGAATGAGCACTGTGTCTTCCACAATCTACTTCACTTTCAGGCTAAATTCTACTTTCCATCTCATTGGGATAAAGCTGGCGTAACTCCAGTGAAGGCGATGAAGCAATTCCAGATTTACCAGGGTGCCATGGAGAGCAGATTCTGGTCCTCTGGTTTTATAGTTGAGACAAACAAGGCCACAGACAGTGTGTTCATCATTGAAGGGTAAACTGGAGTCTAATACTTATTAGTCTTTCAATGCTTGGCCTCCTCCTGAAACAGCAAATACAGTCTCATACAGGAAGCTGTATGAGAATTATATAAAGCGAATCAATGACTTGGTACTTGATAGCTCCCTCCTAAATCAAGAGTCATCTGTTCATACTGCAGAGGCGAGCTAAGCCCCTTCCCACTTGTGACTTATTTCTTATTGATACTAAGAAGTGCTGTGAGACACCAACCATAATAAGAGACCACAGAGGACATCAATAGGGGACACAGAACAAACTACAAGTAGTTTAAAACTTTGGGTGGAGGGGAGGAAGAAAACAAGAAGCCTGTACCCTTGCTTGCCCTAGGAAAAGTGTAAAAAGGAAAATGGCACTGGAAAAATAGAGACAGCAGAAAAAAGCAAGAAAAAGCCCTCAAAAGCAAATAGAGAGACTGATGAAAGAAAATCAGAAGGGAAAATTCTATTTGGGCCTATTTTGCTTGCTGAACATTTTTTTCAACAGCAAGTATATGAGGCAATCCATATTTTAAAGCAAAAAAGAAAATCATACCACTGCAATCTAGATAATTTCCCACTCCATTTGATGATATAATGCACTAAGAGCAAAAAGCTCTAAATCATCTAGAATAACCTACCAGTCTCACTTTTAAGCAAATAGGAATAAACTTTACTCTAAACTGTTTCACTCTCAGACCTAATGCCTTTTACAGCCCCTATTAGGTGTTCTGTATGTACTGCATTCCTCCCACGTGGAGGTGGAGGTGTCGAATCATTTCTTCACGCAGGTGTAGCTGGTCTAACAGGGCTCTGCCCATACATACCACAAAGCACTTCCAGAGGCCTCCCCAAGATCGCTTCAATCATCATGGGCATAAGCAAATAAAAGGAAACAGAGATTGTATTAAATACATCTAGCTATGCTAAGCAATTGTTTTTAACATCATTCTGCCCTTCTCTTGCAGTAGCAAGTTGCTGTTGTGTGTGTGTGGTTTTTCCCCTCTTTGTGGAGTGCTAAATCCAGCCAGAAAGCTGTTATGAAAAAATAGCCAAGGGAAGTGTGATGGAGAGTTTCTCCTCACTGATTTCTCTTCTAACATTGTTTCCTTCCTTCCTCCCCTCTCCACCCTGCAGACTCGATCCTCAGCCCATTGATGTCAAAGGAAAAACTCACACTGACCTCATGCGGCTTTGGATCACGCTTCCATTCCTGGGCCATTTGTTTTTATAAGTAAGTAAGTGAGGTAACCAGAGCGCTAAAAAATCCCGTCAGTGGAGCTCTGAAAGTGCCATCCACTGCCCTAATGGCTGGTGTGAGTTTTCAATGGAACTGCGTTGTTTGAATACAGGATAATATTTTACCTTCAATATACCACCATTATGAATTCATTTGACATTCAATGTACAGTAATAACAATGAATTTGCTGGATATTGAATGTCACATACTTCCACAAGTACAGCATTTTATTGTAATGCACAGCAGCATTAGTTTAACGATACCAGGGTTTTTCCAGAATCCTCTCTTTATGTCCCCCCTTTCTCCAGGAGAACAATAAATACACCTTAACAATGCCTAAGAAAAATAAAATCATACTTTGCTTTTGGAGAGAAATATGATCTATATGCAGACCTCTACTGAGCTGAACAACAATGCTTCCTGGGACACTGTGAGCAGGAATTTGTGCGCAGAGGCTTTTTCTAACCATAAAATGGATGGCCTGGAATATTAATCGGGGGGGGGGGGGGGGGGGTGTTTTGTTTTGCTTTGCTTTGTGGTTGCTTTTCTTTTCTTTTTTTTTTTCCTTAATTGATTCCAGAGTGCAAAAGGAAATAACCTTGCTTCAAACCATCCTGCAGTAAAAAATAAAAAGATATAAAGATGTTAATCTGAAGGATGGTTAGGAGATTAGTTTTAAAATGAGCATTATAGAGTTGCTTGCTGAATATTCCAGGTAGTGAGGAACAACATGGAGTTGTTCTTTGCAAAGCAAGATATGAAATTCAGGGCCAAATCCTACCTCTGTTTCTTACACGGGTTGTCCATAGGAGATGAAAAGGCCACACTGCAAGAGTGTGGTGAGCTGGGTTGAATCCCACCGCTGGTGGAGTGAGGGGCTGGGAGGTGAGGGAGGATTGGGTTCCCCCCATGCCAGAGTAAGGGGAGGCATGGGGTATTCATCCAGCATTAGGGAGAAGCAGTGACAAGGAAGGGCTATAGCCTTAGACCTGTATCTTTATGAGGAGGATGTCACCCTTGAAGTATCTGTGCCAGACTTCACCCCATCACATCAACTCGGGTGATCAGTTGGATATCTCAGTCCAGGGAAATTCATAACTCTGCACCCAGCTGGATTTTTTACTGAGGATGCACCAAAGCAAGTTCTTCACTGGACAAATGAACCCGTGCTACTTAACTGCTACTTTTGTGAGATGGTCTGCTGGCCATCAGCTGGTCCTATTTCTACACAGTGGTGCCAAAGCCTTGTCATCCACTGTCACAACATCTGCTGGGGAGGTAGCCAGGGTGGCAGCCTGGCAGCCCATCCTCCTCAGGAGACAAAAATGAGTTGTGTGTAGAATGGGTTTCCTGGCTGCCTGCTAGTTTTACAAGTAATCTTAAAAAAAAAAAAAAAAAGCAAAAAAAAAGAGAGAGATAGACATGCAAGTCATCTTTTATTGTAGAAGGACTGATCACCATGCAAACGGATTTTTTTTCTAGCCTGTTTTTGTGCTAATCATTTGGATACACAGCGTCTGTATATGTCCATGATGAAACCCAGATAAACCTTCGATTAACCAATCTGTTTTCTGAAGCAGAATTTTTTATAATTTTAAGAGGAAAATTAGTAATATTTCTGATGATAAAGTAAAAATTGACATCAGCTGTACTGCTAGTAGTGTGGAGTCCCTCAAGAGTTTTGTCATAGGAGGTCTTTGATTAATGCCTAATGTTTTGCTGAATTCTACTGAATCACAGATAAATCTATTGTTTCTATAAATGGTTCTTCAGCAAGATGAAAAAGAAATATTGAGTGACCAAATATGACAAAGCTCAATTGAGAAAGACCCTTTGATGGGCATGTGGAAGTCCAAGGCATAAGAGTAGCCCGCATGGTTTTATGTGGTTTACTGTAACATGAGCGTGCCAGTCTTCGCTTTATTTAAAAGCTCTTGGAGCTGCAGATTTTGAAGCTGTCTCTTCAGCTTTATGTTTGCTTGCATGTATTCTAGTTTTCATCTGAGAGTACGGAGGCTGTTTCCAAGGCAAGGTGCCCTTCAGTTTAAAATACAGAAGCATGGTGAATATATTAAACAGCGAAATGAGTAATACAGCAACTGTAACTATTGCAGCTAATGCTACATCACCCAGCCTTGCACAGAAAGAGTTGAATCTACACAATTATTTGCAATGAATGTGCTCCAGAAGACCGATCAGCATTCTGAATGAAAGAGAACCTGGGGGAAAAATTGCTCATCTCAGATAAAATAATGAAGGCAATAATCAGTGGGATAAGGCAGAATGGATGGCAAGACCCGCTTGTTAAATATTAGCTCTTCAGACCTGTATGACAATAGAAAAGAACTGCATCCTAAATGAGATACTGTTATGTCACCTGTCATGGATGTTTAATCATGTCTGGACAACATTATTTTTCCCCACTTATCTCCTAGTGCCAATATTTTATTCCCAGTACTGTATGCGGGCTTTCAGGCAGCTGTCTACATATGGTCGTTTTGGAGAAGGCTAGGTTAGGAATAAGAAAGTCTGAAATCTGGGCTCCTTGTGCTTAATAACCAATATGACATTTCTATATCCAGCTCTTGCACCACAGAATGGCCAAGAAAAATTTCACCATAATTAGATCCTGTTGATGAAACGCTGCAGACAAAAGGTCTCTATGCGTGGGGATGAAATGGGCTTGCTTCAGATATTTATATGCCACTTATTTAATGAGACATTGATTGATAACTTACCAACCTTTGCACTGCTTTTTGTAGTGCAAATACACCAGTATGTTCAGATATATAAACAGATGAAAGACAAATAGAAGAGGCAATGATCAATCCAAGCAGACGCGTGTTTTAATGAAGCATTACAAATAGGTAAGTGATTCCAGACAATACACAAAAGACAAAGGTTTAGATCAAACTATCTGAATAAATGGTGACTTGAAAGAGTTCAAAGCAAAGCATAGGGATGTCCCAGGAGGGTGTATGTGTTTTACCTGTCGATTCACAAAATTGCCCATTAGATCAAATCAAATATTTCACTCGTAGAGTCCACGCAGTGATAGAGCACAGACAGACAGTTTTTGATGTGTCAGCCTGTCAGCGGTGAGACACCAGACACACAACGTTGCACTCATGATGAGGTTTGCTTCATGTGCTGCACTTCTTGGGCAGCAGTGAAATGGTAGCAGAACTGCTCAGCTATGCTACCTGGCTAATACAATTACCAGCTTTGAACCAATCCAGCCTACGAGCAAGATGAGCACAAAACCAAAGATACTAATTGCAATGATACCTCAGTTGTGTGTAACACTTTTCCTCCCCAAAGCACTTAATAAAGCAAGAGTAGGGACTGTTTCATGTGCCGCTTAAAGGAACATGATTGCTTAACAGCACATGGCAACTCTGCCCGAGAGCTTTGGATCAGAAAAGAAGACTAGCCCACCTAATCGAAAGTGTAAGGCAGTCAAACAGGCAGTAATCTTTCAATATGCCATGCAAAGAGGATTTCTATCCTTACTCTCATGAAAAGTGCAGCTTAATGCTTTGTGAACACCGGTCACTCTGACTTGATTTTACATCTTTGCTGATGGCAATCCCAGAAAGTCAAACCTGTTAACTCCATGGTGGAGAGGATGCTTAATTTTATTTTAGAGGAAAAAGGAGTAATGCTTACTGAATTAGCTATATCACTACTTCTAGCAATTTAGAAGTCTTACGGACCCTGAGTTTTTGGTTATGAGATGTGACAAGATAACAGCTTCAAGTGAGGCAGCTGTTCCTTATAATCAGATGGAATTTGATCATTAGTCTAAAATGTCCAGCTATATTTACTGCTTCTTTTAATAAAAATAGGAATTTCATACATATTCTGTTTAGATATGTTCATGAACTGCCTGAACATACAAAACCAGACATCTTTCATTTTCATCAAAAGCTATGTTATGTTGTGACACTTTAACTCTACAATTAAGCTCTTTTAGTTTCCTAGAAAGAAAATCCATCACAAGCTATGTGTCATCATTTCAACACTTTACTTCCTGTCCTTTAACATAACTCTTACTCTAGTAATCTGCATTTCAAAAAGGCATGTTTGGCCACATGCAGCCTCCAACTTCAGAAGCTGTCTAGAGAACTAAAATGCTGAGGAGGGAAGATGTGACATTTGGGTTGAGCCTTTCTCTTACAAAAGCTGGAAGAAACTTACAGACACAAGAAGCCAGACTTCATACATAAGTTTGTGTTACTGAAATGTTTGAATATTTTCCTGGACTTTGTCCTGTACAATTAAACAAGGTATTTAAGCACATGCCTAAATTAAAATCTCTCTAGCTTAGCCTCATTTCCTCCCACAGAGTTTATTTCTACAATCTTGCCTGTGCACACTTCCTTTCGTTCTCTTCCTTACTGTTCCTTTTCCTTTCAGGAGCCCTGTTTCAAAAAAAGTTGCAATATGCTCACCCAAACTGTAATTCAGTTCCTGAAGCACACCGGAAACTTTTAAATTGCTTTCACAGAGCAAAGTCTGATTAAGTGCTGTGACATCACTCTAGCATTAATGTTAAATCCCAAATTAAATCTTTGGTGGTTCTGGTTTTGTGTGTGTGTGTTTTCTTTCAGCAGCTAATGGCAAGGCTTGGAATATCTGAAACATGCCTCCCCTTCTCCACCCCAGTCACATCCCAAATAAACAACCCACCCCCAAGTATTTATTCTGCATTGGATCCAGTTTTGCTACACCCATACCCAAATTTGGTGTATGTTATTACTGATATGATCATCCAGGTACTGCTGGACTTAGAAGATTTGACTCTCTCCAAGATCTCCAGTACTCCTCTTCATTTTTTTTTTGGTGAAGTTTAGCTGTTTCTCACATAGCTTCCCCTTAACCACCTGTGCAATACAGCCATCCTCCATGGAGCTGTCTGTAACTTCTATCGGCTTCTCACATTGCTATCTGTTATATCCAGCAATTTCTCAGGTCACATCCAGCAGTTTTCCACATCCTATTCAGTTAGCTAAGCCTCAGCTCAGTCAGCACCTGGTCATCTCCCTGCAGCCCTAACACTTTCCTTGCAAGAACTGCAGCAGTCAAAGGTCTGTCTTCTGAATTCCTGTTACCTCTGTCACTGTGCACGGTGCTTGGTGAAACTGTCTCTTTTTGCATTCAGCTGCCTAGAGCTTTCGTCATGAAGTTTTGTCACAGTGATGTTTTCTTTTTTTAAAAAAATCTTGTTTTGATAGATAAACCATCCTAATCTGTTAACAAAAAACCAAACTCACTTGCAATGCTGATTTCCTTACTGTATGGACAACTTGATTTAAAATCGAATAAAACAGAATGCCTTTCAGTTCTTGTTCCCTGTTGCACAGCGATTTTCAGTTATTCATTTTCACTTCAGGATGCTGTATTATTCTTGCCTTCAAGCCTCATGTTGGTAAGATGAGGAAAAGGAGAGGGATTCAGTTTGGTTTCATCATTTCAGTTTTCTCTAATGCTGGGTTTACTCACAATGGAGCAGTCCACTGCACAAAGGCAACAGCTTTTTAACCACCAAACTCCTTCTCCGTATACCTAATATGACATAGAGTATGCAACCTTTGCTGTTAAATTACCAGGTTGTTGCAGAAAAATGCAGGCTATGCTATCAATATGGGATATGTTCCACCTTGCACTGACTCGCTGCTTGCCCCAACCTGCACCGAGCACTGCCACCAGACTCATTCACCCCAGCCTCGCTCCAAATGGCACTCTCACCCCAGCTTTCTTGTCCTCACTGTTCTTGGTTTTTTCCTGTCCTTCCACCTACAAAACCTCCTCCCAAAATCCAGGCATAACACAAATGGCTAAAGGCAAGTGGCATGGCACGGCTCACAGAGTAACGCCCCCCCAAAAAGGATGACATCATCCAAAAGCCGGTAATGTCTCTGGTCCGTGCTCTATCCATGCCCAGGACTGGTATGTCCAGACTAAAACCATGCCAGGCAGCACACTAATGACTAAATAAGGAAAAATATTGGGTGCTCAGGTGTAGCTGTAGAGATCAGGGACTGAGAAATCATCCTTCACTTTTTCAACTCTTTTCTTTGATCATATATCAGATCCAAATATATCATATTCTTATAGTTCAGTACAGACTGATGGTTTGGTTCCTTTCTCTGCAAAGCAGGTCCTTGGTAGTGAGAGGTGGCAGTATTAATAGAAAACCTAGAGAGAAGAAAGTAGATTGCACCACATCACTGGTGAGGATATGGAAAAAATTAGCAAAAGAAAATGATGTAGCTTAGTAAATACGTTGCTTTACCAGCGGTGATTACAGCTAGAAAACCACTTAGTAAATGGGGAAAAAAAAAGGGGAACAAATGTGGGGGGAAAAAAACAGGGAAAATGAGATGGAAGTAAGTGACAGTTTGTCAATTCTGTGTACACATGCTGAGGTAGTGAACAGCTCCCATCACCTACTGCAAGCTATCATAGAGCATTTAATATTCTGCTCTAAGTATTTTTTTGTCAGCAGCTGACCAGTCACCATGAAAATTTCTCAATTTTATAGCAAGCGTTTTTATCAGTTCAATATTACAGTACATTCTTTCTGAGCTTAACAGCATCAGCAAAATAAAGAATGCAAATAACATTCCTGATCTAGCAACAGCAGCAGCCAGATAGATCACTGTCTCTTTCCATTTAAACTGAATATTTATGTGTTGAATTTTAAATATCATTTTCCTATCACTTTTCAATAAATTAATTTCTTTTTCTCACCCAAAATATCTTCAGCTGTGTCTGCACAATGTTGTTGTTACAGGGACTGTCTTATTTCCAGCCACAGGTAATTTATTTAAGAATGGCCCAATCATGTCATGCAAACTTCAGCTGGCCAAAGAAGTCACCATTTTGCCAACAGATAATAACGTTGACACTAATCTGTTTGCCAGCTGACCTCTGTTTATCATTGTGTACCAATTAAGACTTAAGCTGAAAGAGTATGTCTGGGGAAGAGCTTGAAAAAACGACTCAGAACCACAATCAGCACTAGTTTTTAGGTGAAAATTTTAACATTGCCTTGGTGCAACTGCAGAGAGCAGGGTCTACAAATAATGTGATCCAGATTCTTGCCAATATCCCGTTCATTCTACCAATCTTTTACCCACAGGGATCTTCTGGAGATTTAAATCCAGACTTTCATGAAACACGAGCACTGAAGTGGTCTGTAAGCCACTAGAAAGTACATGTCCATTTCATGTGCATGATGACTGGATGATCTACTTGAGATGCTTCCTCTCTTTTCCATTTGTGTGTTCCTCCTCTGCCATTTGTATATTGCTTATTACAGTAGTGGTATTAAGATCGGAATGACCATAGCTTCTCCTCTGACTGTTTTTTTCCCATTTAATTTCAAGTAATTAAAATAAAGCAGCAAGGCTCAGGAAAAAAAACACCATTCAAAAATTGTACCTACCCTGGAAGACTCTTTTGCTGTTGTTCTGTCCCTAGGAAACTGGAAGAAGGCAGCAAAGTTATCCAGGAGGGCATTGCCAATAGAGCTGGAGTCCATCTATGTAGTCATGGGAGCTGGAAGGAGAAGACGAGGGAGTGTATCTTGGCAGGAGGTGCGGGCGCAGTCCTTCACATCTGGCAGAAGAAACAATTTGCTGAACGATGACTGAGGCAGGCTGAAATGTAAAGGTTACAATGCGGTGACTCTCAGCACACAGAGGGCATGTTTCCTTTGCAGTCAAAGGTGTGATTAAGGCATTAATAGCAATAATAACCATTGTACTATTTCTGATGGTTCCGCAAAGGATGATGCAGGAAAACTCACCCATGTTTGCATCCTCTGCCAGAAAATTTTCAGGGCTCTGGCCATCAAAAGGGATGGGAAGTTACTGAGTGAAGTCATCTCTGGCAAGAGGGAAAGCATGCTGGCACATTGCAGGCTTGCAGAAGACTCTGTAAACTGCCTCAGGTAACAAGTCAATGGTCAAGTCACTGCCACCTAGTTTTCACTCCTGTGGTACCTGAGATACCTGCAAGATGGAGCTGACTCCAAAAAGCCTAGTGATGCAATCGCTTGTCTCCACTGGCAAGCATAGCCTTGTCTTCCTAAGGAAAGAGATGGTCATGTTCTCAGCTGATATAAATTGACATAAATTCATGCTATTACAGAAATTTATATCAGCCATGACATTGCTCCAGGGTTCCTATGTGTTTGATTGTACAATCAAACTCTTTTATGGTGCAGATTGCAAATGAATCTGTGGCTCCTTCAAATTAATCCATAAAAAAAGGTTATTTGAGATGCATTTGTGGTACTTAGGTGTGACCCTAGAATCTGAGGCAAAGCTGAGCACTGGCTTTGGTGGAAGTTCTTGCCAGAATGGTCAAAGTAACTGTCTTTTTATGTTGATTTTAAACCAACATTTTGAAATGTTAAAGTCTTTTAACACACACAGTAGTAAATATATGGTTTGAATAACTTTAAAGAGATTATTTCCATGGAACCTAATAAAATCCTGCATAGTTTACAAAACAAAACCCAGGTTAGTTGGAGGCAGGAAAATTCATTCTGGTTACATTTCCAGGAGATTAAGTTTAGCAGGATTAAAATTACTACACTAGAATCATTCAAATGGAATTTTTTGGCTTTGCAACAAAGTTGCCTTATCTTTATTTAACTTCACTGTTTTATCAGCTGTGTCCTGTTTTCTGCTTCATCGACAACTCTGTTCACACCTAATCAGATGACATTAAATTCTGGATTGGAGGTTCATCCAGATAAAGCTTGCGTGTGGGGGACTCTGTGTGCTTTGCATCATTAGGATTTTTTCAGCATTCACATGCCTTTTTACAGTTACAACAGATTTTACAATTTTACTTTTCTTTTTAAAAAAATCTCCCTCAGTATTGTCAGCTATGTACAGCATCTGGCAAAGTGTTTTTTGGAACAGTGAAATTCAGGCCGCTGAGTTTATTACGTGTTCCACCAAAAAGAAGCCTTTCTAAAATGAGTAGAAGAGATTTCAAAAGGGCAGTAGGTCACATTTAGAAATCAAAGATTTGGTAGATGCTACAAAAGTGGAATTTAGTCTAATCTTGCACATTTAGAGACTTCTAAACTGGAAATAAACCTTTCCAGATACTTGTCCCTTAAAACGCATCCCCATGGAATGTCACTGAATTGCACACACTTGAATAATTAGTCACATGGGAAGAAGCTTATTTCTAAAAATGAGTGCTTTCTTTTCCAGCTATTCAAAGGAAGCCACAAATGTTTACGTGTGGAAATTAGAAATCTACTTTTTCACTGAGGATATTCTTTAAGTTTTACCACAGCTTTTACTATGGTAAACTTCTAGAGCTGCTTGATACTCTCATACACCTTATACCATTTCCAAGCCCAGTGTCACCAGGAGTGCAGGACAGTGAAATAGGGTTAATGTTCCATATCCAGCACATATGGTTTGAGGAAATTTGGAGCAAGTTAAACACTCAATGGCTTGATCTAAAACCTAATGAAATCAATGGAAAAAAAATCATTAACTAGGGAGCTCCTGGGTAGATGCTAGGATCTCACTCTGTTTTCCCTGAGACAGTCCTGATGAGAATTTCCATCTCCCTCTCTTTTCCACCCTCATGTCCCATGGTCAGTAGCCTGCAAAGAAGATTGTTCTCCGTTAACTTCGACTGTCTTAACATAAACCGTCTACCCCAACTTGGCCACCTAGGAGTTTCTTTTATATAGAATGAGAGAAGAAGACCCTATTCTAAAAGAGATGCCTGAGATCATCGGGAAAAAAATCTTTCTGGATGTATGTCCTTCTTTTGGTAAGTTCTTTAGACTAGACACTCACCTTTCCCTTTCCAATAGCTATTTAGATAAGAGGAGTTCACCCAGGTCGGACTATTCCCTACAGGAAGGAAAATTGATTATTTTAGCTGTCCAGAGGAGAGAAAAAAAAAAAAATAGAATAAAAATGAAACAAAACTTGGATGGAAAAGGAAGAAAACATGGCCATCTCCTTGAGAAAGGAGAATCTCCCACAATAAGAAGCCCTTGCATCTCTCAAGGAGGTTCCTTAACAGCAGGTTCAAAGTGTCCTGCAGTCAGGAGGAGCTGTCAGGTGAGCTCTGCTGCTCAGCTCTGGATGGAGGCAGTGGACGCCTGCCTCTTAAATGCAGAGTTGTGGGTTTCCTTAAGTAAATATATTTGAAATAGGACTCATACAGTACGTTTGGAAATTGTTTTCCTTCCCCTAGACTACTTCTAAGAGCCCATGAATTGAGGCTTGATATAATAAAACATAAACCTGGTTGCTACATAATTAACTCAAAATTTAATGAGCAATAAAAGTACAATTATGCTCTTGTAATGCATTAAGCTTATACTCCTGCTTAATCCATTTAAAAGGGCTCTCTAGGTGTTCACTTGGCAAATAACAAAATAAGGCAAGTCAGAAATTATGCTTATTAAATGTAAATGTGTATCTTTAGCAATTGATATCTAACGTCATAGGAAAAACTCGCCAAACTTAATTAAATGAATAAATGCGATTATGCACTTAATATCTCCTTAATTACAAGGCTAAACTATCTTTTACGTACCGCGCTGCCAGCTTGACGGTTGCCTGTTACCTCACCAAAACAGCAGCCGTGAGCACTGAGGTCTCGGCTGTGCTGGGCTGCTGGTGCAGTTGGAATTCTGTGCGCTCTGACACACGGTCCTGTGTCACAAACTTAAACTTCACACGCAATTACTGCTTTCTTAACCAGCTACCAGTCTTATTATGGTAGCATGCAAATTTTTTGTTGAACTTTGACTATGTAATAGATGAGAAAATAAATAACTAACTAAATAATAATTTCAATACTGTAGACTATGCCACGAGGTCTCTCAGCCTTTGGAATTATTTGTTATTTGTACTGTATTTTTACATAGTGGAGGACTACAGGAATTTTTACTGATGGATGCTGAGCAATTCTGTCCAGCTCCACCTACCAGTATCTCTGGGTGGTGTTACAAGTGTCCTTTCAGCAGGAAGACATATTTCAGCTCTAGATCCTCCTTTTTAAGCCCGCCATGACCTACATGTGCCTTGACAGTCCCAAGCTGGAGCTGCTACATGGCAGAACTATAGGACAGGAAAGCTCTCTCTCCAAAATGCCAGAGATGTTACAGCCAGTAAGGCTCCAGGCAAATCTCATACAGGGCCAAGGTGTGGGCTGGTGTGAGAGACTGTGCTCTAGAGATCATGACTCATCATGTGAGACCCTACAGAAGTGCACAGGGCTGAACAGATACAGAAGAGTTTATCCTCCTTTTCTGAAAGGGGAAATGAAATATTGCAAGATTACATCTTTTGCTGCAGTCACATCAGAAACCAACGGCAGACCCAAAACCCAAAGTCAATTCATCTAAATCTTAGTTCACTACTTTACCTCTAAAACAAAGTAATACCAAAGGAAACATCTCACCTGTTGTAAAAATACCAGCTAGCTCAAAAGACTTCACCTTAGATAAGTGTTTCACTTACAATTTTCAATGTTTTACTCTTGTCTTTACCACATCCCAATCATAAGCTACAAATAGCCTGTAATGTTCACAGGATTTTTATAAAATGCATTTCCAGATTGCTAAAACTGATTCCTGGGCCGCCACCCCGACCCCAGTAAAACACACTTGATGGGAACTTACCAGTGGTGTTCACTTTCTAAGTAACCAGATCAGAGTCCTTTATCTTAATGATTATTGTCCTTCTCCATTCCAGCTGTATCAGCCTCTTTTAGCCAAATCAAATGTTGAAGTCTAAATGAGGTGTTTCAACCTTGTCTAAACAAACTATCTCAATGAAACATTTTGATATTTCCAAACTGAAGTTTTTAAGAAATGTCATTTTTTGTGCAAATTTTGCAATTTCCATTCCTTGATTTAGGACAAAAGAAATGTCAAAATATTGCAGTTTCTCCTGTAAAAGCTATTGCAAATTTTGACCAGCCCTATAAATTAGACTAGCCCTCAACTCCATTTTGAATGCACTACAGGTAAATGGCACTGAGAATTTGAAGTGCACTTTTAAGGAAAACTCTGCAACATTTTGTTCTCATCATCATTGTGACTCATGGTATAATGAGGACACCTCTGAACTTTTTAAACCCATCCAGAAAAACTGTTATGTTTTTTTTTAAAAAAACCCCTTTTTTCAATATATTTTACAAGTGCTTGAGAACCACCAAAAGCCCTTCATGCCCATATTTTAATATGACTACTGAAAATGGTAGTTGTCATTTTCTCTATTTTTCCAGGAATCTTTATAAATTCCCTTCCTACTAAGCAGGCTGTTTTATCTTACATTAAAGGCAAAAGAATCAAAACACAAAACAGAGAAGGTTGCCCATTTATTGAACTACAGGGCATCAGAGATTTGCTGAATAGTTAACAGAGGCCAAAAGGATTAGCAACAAATGCAAGCTCCTTTCAGGAGATTCTTTTTGAAATGCTTTATTCATTAAAGAAAAAGGAAAGTTTTCAAAATGTTTTGCGAGTGCTATTATGCAGCAGCATTTAGGGATTTTTTTAAAACCAGAAATTCATACAGTGTGCTTTCATACAGCTAAATGTTGCATCTGGATTCTAAAAGATTTCTTGTTAAAGAAGAATCCTTGAAAAGCTGCCACAAAATATCATTAAAACCTACCAAGTCTGATCACAATTTACACTGGGCATTTTATATTACTTTAACAATATATAAGGGACCTACCAGCAGAGATAAATTACATTTACACTTGTTTCAAGTGTTATAAATGTGAATGTTCTGTTTGGCTTTTTAGAAATTTTCAAGTCAGGTTGAGTGTTAATACTAATGGCATTATATTCAAAACACGCTGCGGTGTCAGTGTGTTAGGTCAACGCATCTTCACTGTTATTTAGCTACTGCACCATTGAAATGAGAAAGATTTAGACAGGTTGTAATTCTGGACAGAATTTGGCTCCCAGAAGGAGAAGAGTAGTCAATTGAAACTAAATCCTGACCGTTTAAATGACATTCACCTCTGAAAACTCTGCTTATGAAGGTGAGAGCTTTGGCTTGGGGATCCCATTACGCATGAAGGAAAATACATGGCACTCAGCTTCTCTGCTACGCTTCCTCAGATATTAAACCCTCCCCATATTTAAATCCCCTTTCTGTTATTCTGTATAGTGCCCTTCAGCTGAGGTCCTTGTCATACATTTTTGTTCTACCTTTGGGTGTTGGCCTGCTGTGCTCTGCAAGCAAATACCCATATGCACTGACAGAAACACTCCTATTGCACTTACGCTTCAGCTGAATTCAGTGAGGTTTTACTAGGAGGAAAAGCTGGCCAAGGATCAAAACCAGGCACAGCCTCTTAGGTCTCTGACAGGTTTCTCCTGAAGCTTGTGCTATGGAGGAGGACGCCCAGCAGGGAAGGCTGAGGATGGCGTCAGAGGTGGGGCTGGGACGCTTTCCCAAACCGCCTTTAGAGCACTAGTCAGACCCCAGGGAAATACAGTCATTGCTTCCCATCCCCATAGCTCTTACTGTCATTGCCCAGCCACCGCTCCACTTCAGGTTTCTCAGCCAAGGGGTATTTGTTTTAGGGGTCTTGGCCACAAAAAGGTTTTAATACATGGCTTGGAGTAGAGAGGATTCATAGATCCTGATAAGTCTGCCCCAGCGTACACCCTCAGATATCCCTCACCCCAAGAGCTTAAGGTCCTTCTGCTCCCCCTTGGCTCTCTCAAACACCTTGGAGTTATTCCTGTCACGCACAAATATGCGCTCCCAAGCCAGTGTATGAAAAAGAAATAAAATTTCATGTTGACAAGCACAGCATTTGCAAAGTGACCTGACTTGTGAATTATAAAAAGGCTGTAGAGATATCCCTGTCTTATTCCCTACTTCCCTTCTCGGATTTATGCATTATGCTTTCTCTCTATTTAAAGCTGCAGAAAGGTCTTTGTGAACCCCAGAAAGTGGCTTGTGCTGCATTAGTTTTCCATAGCAGGGCCACAAAACCTCAGGATCCATCAAGTACTTTTAAGAGATTTATGGGAAGTAGCTAAGAAAAGCAGACTTAAGGGGGCTTAAATTTACTTTACAGAAATTCATGAATCTATTGAACAATTCTTAAGACTTCTGCAAAATTACCCTACTTGGAAATGATCAGTGATTTCATTTTTTACACGTGACCCATTTATTTAAGACAGAGGAATCCTCTATTGAAACAGAAATATATCAGGTGAAATTTTAATCAAGCTGTCAGGCTTCATTCTAATTCTCAGGCAGTCTACATGGAGGAGAGAAAGGGAGAGGAAACACTAAAACTGATTCTCATAAAGAGATGGAGAGACAGAGAGCAACAAGCTGTGCTGATATATTAATTATCTATTTATAATATGTAATCTTTTCAACTTCTGTCATGTTAAAATCAACAAAGAATTTAGCTGAAGACAGCCATAAAATGAACTGATTACAGCCTGCGTACAACAGCGATGAAAGAGCAAATACACACAGCTATGCAAATGTGAAATATAACATGACAGAAAGCACAGCCACAGTGATAACAGCAGGTAATTGCTGGGCTCTGTAGCTCTCCCGCCAAACCGACTCTGTGATATTTCCTTTGTTCTGTAACTGGCACATTTTTGGCACATGGGAGGGAGGGGGAGGAAGCAAGCGGAGGCTGAACTCCTTGTGAAAGCTGCTGCAAATGTGCAGAGTGCCAGAGCAATGGGAGGGCAGGGTTACGCAGAGCTGAGCCTTCAAGGTACCACCATGTCCAGCAACTGGGAGGAATCACATCCAATAACCATATACAGCCAAAAGTTAAAGGCTGACATTTGCCCTTTTAATTCCACCACAAACTCTCCATGAAGGCAACATGTTGAAGGCCTGATCCAGCCCACTGGAGTTAATGGCAAGATAGCTTGCCCCCATGAAACGGCTCGGGGTCAGGACCAAGTCTGAAAGCTCACTGGGTAGCAAATAAGACAGAGTACTTCATGCATATATTTGCATGCATAGTAACTTAATGGAGCTTCTCATGGAACTAGAAACAAGTCTGAGCTGTGAAGTGAAAAGTCAGATTTTGTGGAGTCAGCATGTTGTATCTGGGAGCTGTACTGTTAATCATGGTCACGTCATGATGAGCACAGCTTGAAGCACATCTCTAGCTGCCTTCCTCCTCTTCTGTTGATACATGCCAGCATTAAAAGTAGCCATTGCACTGGGGTAAGACACTTAACAGTTTACTAGTTCTGATTCCCAGGCGATTCCCTGCTGAGGGGAACAGAGGGCCCA